>QXVX01008379.1:0-26234 GCA_013436065.1 Halocynthia aurantium
GAGTTGTAAAATTAAAAGTTTGCGATTGGTTTACTATTACTTTCTCCCGCGCTAGGAATCATAAAAAAACACTTTATTTATAATTTTTTTAATTCTTTTAGCAAGTATGGAATTTTTGTAAACACATTTTAAATATGCGCCAGTATCTACGTCACTTTTCCGTTTTACTTGCTTCTCAATAAAGATTTTATTGTCATTTTGACATTCTGGTTAGTTAGGTTCACAGGCCTTTGCCTGAACTGAATATAATAGTGATGGCAATGGTCGGAATGGATTTCAGCTGGTTGAGAAAAGCAATAGAGGAACTGGTGAGGCAGTTAGACATCACCAATGACAATATGATACACCGTCAGAATCACGTCATACGGCATACGTCATATTTTCAAATGTTTTCTGGTTTCCAAATTTAATTGACTCGCCATAAACCTGTTTGTTACAACATAAAAAGTTTTATGTTATTCATCCGGATGCGTAAACAACCGTTATGAAAGTATTTAGAATGCATTGTTTAGTAAGTTAGGTACCAAAGTATATCAGTGGCCTCACAATGGTTACCTTTGACGAACACATACGGTAATTAATATTGAAGATTTGACTGCCGCTAGACGGTGATAGCGGTTCGTTGCTACAATACAAATTTTACGCGTCCAAGCTGGAAGTTTGGGATAGCTCAGCGTTATGTAAACAAGGTCGCAAGTACAGGGTGATAGAGGAGTCGGTATTAGCGATGTACTAACCCTGCAGTCGTCAACTTAGGGGTCCGGGAAATATATAAGAAATTAGAAATAACAATCCGTAAGTTTCAAACCGCGCGCCAGGCGACTCCGTTTCCCACCGACGTTGTTTCATTGGTGGATAGATAATAAAGTAATAAGTTGTAACAATAGTAAATTATTATTATTATTCCCAGTTGGTGACACACTTTTTAAACAGGGATAATTTCGCGACACAGCAATTCAGTTTTATTGGGCAAACCAGAGTTTAATTCAATCCCTTATGAGAGATACTGATACATAAATATATTAATTTTGTTGCACCCAAGCATTGTGTACCAATATGAAAGGGAATACATTGCAACAGTACAATTCACAAATCTGACGAGGTGAAGCAAATTATAATGCGTATTTCATGTATACTGTAGATACATTGTATAGGTTGCCCCTTACTGCCACGACACACCTTGAAAAGCACTGCTCTAATGTGCTCTTGACATCGGTTAAACTTGAACAGGATACTAAAAACCTGACTACCTTATTCTGCGTATACACTGACAAGTAAAACTAGAAGTTTGAGGTCATTTTGTTTATTCAAAATCTTGTTAAATACTCTATTTCACTACACAACATCAAAGCATACACTTTAATAATATTACATCAGGATTAATAGGAGTTGGTTAACATAGGGCAGTGATGCGAGACAGGCAACGACGTGATATGACGTCATAATAACTAATATAGGATGTGATGATTCCAATAGCGTCTCTGGGAAATTCAATAAATCTGAAAGAAATAAGAAATAAATAATTTGTCATTGCAATCGTTTGTGGCTCTTATCAATTCAGTATTTTTAAAATCGATTATTCGGTAATTATTACACCTATGATGTTTAGATGCGGACAGGGGGAGAAAAAGAGACATCTTCAGACGATACAACGAAATCTTTCCGTTTCGAATCCCTTTTCGTGATGGTTAAGAGATTATTTATGACATGGTTACGAATCTTGGTACCAACTGGTATTAAGTCACCAAGATAAAACAATTTGACGAAGGTTGCAGTTGGTACCGGAGACTGGTACAACAATACAACCCCTTGGGCTATTATAGCAAGCATGAGATATCTCTGCTACCGCTAAACATCCTTTCTTTAATTCTCCTCACATTACAGAAATAGAAACGAAGAAAAAATGACGATGAAATTGTTCAAATGTTTCGCATACATCATTTTAACCATTGCTTTAACTTTCTATTTTTGTTTTAATTTATTTTATTGATAGATATTAAAACATTCTCCTTTTTTTTAGCATTTACTACAGTCGATCACCTCAAATGAATAAATGGTATTATGACGATTAGGTTGACGTAATAAAGAGTGCTGAAAGATAATTCACATTCTACCGCTTGTGGACATTAAAGATCCCGTTGTGATCTTTTTCTTTCTTCATTTGTAAGTTTCTTTAATTACGTCATTTGTTCACGTCGCTACATTAGTGACGTGTATAATGGTACTGAAAAATTATGCAATACAACTTACCAAATTGAGCAAACATGGGTATAGAGTGGGGTTATAATTTTCAGGTTCTCAGTATCCGCTGAAATGAAATAAAAGAACCGTTAGTTGGCGCTACCGGAAAGAATATCCAAAGATAGGGGTAATCCCAAATTCATTTCATTTCCAGAAAGGAGGACATTGCTTAGGTCTACATATCGACATAATTAGTAGTACAATCCAATGGCTTCTAATGCAGACTGGGCCAACTGCCCGCCTGCCACTGCCACGCCTGCCCGCCCGCCCGCCTGCCGTCAGTGAACGCCTATGGGTATAGACTATAGAGTATTTGTAGCGGAAGCTAGGTCACTTACAAAACATCTCGACGTCTTCTTCCTGTGGTATTTGTGGTCGTTGTGTTGCCGAACAAATTTCCAAACAAACCTCCGAACAAACCAGAAGTTCCTCCGAAAAGTCCGGTACCTCCACCTGTACGACTGTAATGCATAATAAAAAATTAAAATCAATGTTTACGAATCAAAACGCAAAAAAAAAATCACAAGCCCTTCAAACTAAGCTCGGGTTCCGTAAGCGGTAATCTATGGAAATGGTATAGGCTCGTATTAAGCGTATTGTAGCATACCATAGTTGCGATATGAGGAAACAAATATGAGTCTCTGTGATGTAATCAATGCTTTGGCGGTGTATAACAAGCGACTTGTCTCATGAATAAGAACAATTGCTAAGTCACGAGATCACGTGAGGATTATCCAACAATATCATTACGAGACATTAAGAAATTTCGCCATTTTTGTGACTTAGAACCAACATGGACTCGTAATTTAAAGGAAGATTTGTAGTAAAACATTTTCTTACACTGAAATTTGATTGCTATAGCTGATGCTCGTAAAAATATATATATAAGGAATAAGTATAACTTACAGGAGAATGTCCCAGAGGAGTAGTTGTCCAATTCCTCCTGAAAGAGGAAAATTGAAGAGAATATTATTTATGCTGGCCATAAGGCACATTTAGATAGGTGTTCTGAAAATACAGATATTTTGGGTTCACCAATAAAAGGAAGAAAGTTGAATTTAAGGAAAAACGCGTAATTGAAGAAGGATGACGCTTATTTACATAAAAATAAAGGAAAGCATTGTGGCCTGGATTTTTGACTGGCCTTAAAGCACGTTCCTTATTTGCCTAATGGCCAATCTGGCATTGGATAGGGGCACATCACAGAATAATGGTATGACGGAGAAAATCGGATCCGATGATGTTATTTATCTTATTCACTGACGGGATAATGAAAATGGATCCAAGATATTACTATAACACTATTATATGACTTAAATTACTCTGGTGAGGTTCAAACCAGCAACCTCTCGGGAGACGCATTGTCAAACAACTGAGCGACTCTCCCATCCTATGTTCGGATAGATTGGTTGCTTAGTTACCCTTTTACTGTATTTAGTAAGAGGGCGACATCTAGTGGGGGATCGATGAAGATATTCTACTTACCATTATTGTTAGATGGTCTTCTTGGTCGGAATTGTGGTCTAACAACAGATGGCCGATAAATAGGTTGTCGAACGTAAGTTGGTCGCTGAACGTAAGTTGGCTGTTGAACGTAAGTTGGTTGCTGATAGTTAGTCGGCTGTTGAACGTTAGACCTTGGTGGAATGCCGCCTAAATAATAAAATGAAAACAATATCTTTGAAGTGTTCAAGCCCGATATTGATGGTTTATGATTTGCGTTAGCGAAAAGATTTTTCAATGTTTTGCAAACTGTGCGTTTATTAATATCACGCTTTACTTATACATCAATTGATATTCAACTACCC
Source organism: Halocynthia aurantium (assembly GCA_013436065.1). Lineage (NCBI taxonomy): Eukaryota > Metazoa > Chordata > Ascidiacea > Stolidobranchia > Pyuridae > Halocynthia > Halocynthia aurantium. The sequence goes on from QXVX01008379.1 coordinate 4,050, forward strand.
TTCGAGAAGTAGTAAATCTAACTATGGCGTTAAAAGGGCTAGAATGTCGTGCAGCATTGCGCCATTACATTGAAAAGTAGTAAGAAGGAATGTCTTCGGAGAGACGTTGAACTGTACAATACTTACATATAGTGAGATCAGGATTCCATCCGTTTGATGTACAAGTGTATTGGAGAGGGACAGCGAATTTATCCTCGGATTTTTGTGGGCAGAAATTAATTCTGAGAACTGCGTTTAGTCCGGCATTATCTGATTGTAGGTAATCACTCATGAATAGCTTAGGGACCGTACACTGACCATCTAAATATAAAGTAGGATTTAGAGAATTCAAAAACACAACAATGTGAAGCCACAGGGAACTAGCTAGAGAGGGCAGAAGGTAGGTACCCTGGGAGCCGAAATTGCAACCGTAGAGGTTAGGTTGCCTTACCATTCGTGCTCCAGAGCTTAAGCTGATTTATTATAGTTTGTTCAACTGTTGCTGAATAGAATTATATGTTGAGAGCTTGCTATGACCCTGAAGTAAATATAGTTTTCGTCTGTGAGAGAGACATACAGACGACATACTCTGTGAAGTTGTAAGTCTTGGTCTGAAGTAACTTTCAGATTCAGGGAAAAATAGGTTTTAGGAACCGCAATAAGGTCTGTGATGCTGGAGTTGAACACTATTGGATTTAATTTGGTTACTGAAAATACGGGGAAACCATTTCCACATACGAACAAATGACAATTGAATTCCAATGTATTAGGTATCTCAACTTGTGCACAAGTAAATGCCCATGGCTTGAAAAGTTACCAAAACTTTCAAAATTATAATTGTATAGTAGCCCTATGCACTCTCAGAATATATACCGTAATGCTAAATAGATATATCGCAAGAATAGCAAATTGTTGCGGAGTTTTGTGTATGTGATATATATATATATAATGCATACATGATGATATTTTCTTATCGGAGTATAAAATTCTACTAATTATAATTATAACAGTTATAGTCAAGTTTAATTAATCGATTTTGAATGACAGAATCTCTTGACTTTGACCCGAAATTTTAGCGCTTCAGGGTGAAATGGAATCTCTACCAAGCTGTATATCACAAGGCTGTTTTATACCCGTTTTCGACTTACCTACACTGGCGACGACAATAGCCACAATCATTAAGACAGAAATTCTGAAAAACTCCATAATTGCTTCAAGTATATAAGCCTTAAGTGAGTCTTAGAATAAATAATCTGTGGAAGAAGAAAAAGGGATTATATACAACATAACACAAATAGTACATTGTTGTACAACACACATACGAGCATAAGAGCAGTTTAAACATCTCGACACTGAAAAACAATTTTAACAAAGTACAGATGCCCGGTGCATCCTCCATTGTAATCGAGAGTGTAGAAAAAGACGATCAACCAACAGATCACGATTACATGTACGCCAAACTAGTTTCTACTCCAATACTGGAATCGATAGCTGGTAATATTAAACCTTAAATGTCCTCCACATAATCTGCGAGGTTAATTTCATCGCCACTGTGCCTATTTAGTTCACACGATTTTTATCCCAGTAATTCTCAAGTTTTCTACCAGGTGTAGAATACAAAGCTCAGATTATATAGACGGAGTCTAAGTCTAAGCATATACATCTCATGTACAAGTCCTACAGTCTACAGTGCTACAATACCAGCACAGTACAATTGGTACATTAGTAGTTCAACTGTACTGTTGTTGTACTGATGCTGTACTCTGTTGATTGTGGTCTGGGTGTGGTGATCTGTTCGCTTTTATAAGGATAATTCCGAGTAAAAATGTAAGGAATTGTTTAAGAATAGAAGGGATTGTTTACGTTCTTCCAAACTATCTAATTTCTGTTAGCATAGTAATAACGAATTAGGTGTCCGGTACCAAGCGAGCCTCCGCCCCCGAGGCAATGCAAGTTTACGGTCAACGATAATGTGAGAAAAAATGGTTCAAATGACCTGGGTTCGGTTTTAAATGTTACCTTTGCCACAAGTACAGCAGAAGTAGTAAAAACAGAATCCACTCTGTAACATGCATGAAAAACGAAATCCACTAATTATTGTCTTATTCAATCAATGATAAACATACTACAAGTAGGCTGAGTAGGCCAAAAGGCCAAATTACACGAAGCTTGGGGTCTCAAATAACGATCATGAATGCCTGCTCACACTGTACCGGTATAATAAATTTTATATTTTTCATCGATTGTCTGTATGGACTGTTTTCTAAATAAGCCCTGAATTTCGAACCGAATTTAAATTTCATATAAGTTTAACTGAATGAATACTGCATGTATATATGTTATCATTGACGTGAACCGGGAGTCAAGACAGTGTGAAAATTCCGGGCAAAAATCTGGTGAATCAGGCGAATGCGAAGTACAAAACTTCGTTGCCAACCAAACGAAAAACATTCAACAAATTGACAGTTGTAAATTTTATGTAGATAGATAGAGTGTTTTTATCTGGGTAAAATTCGGGGGAAATCAGAATCTGTCTGCCTCAAAGCAAAGATTTATCTTAAGGCTATATATGTAATGTATATATATGAATGCTTTGGTGACAGAGGTGAAATTGCCGATGTGACATTAGTTGCTCCATAAAACTCCGATCTCAGATAAGACTTTGGAAACTAAAAATTGGTCTTTTAGCCGTTTCAACTTGTGAATAGATAATGAAAATATCGGGACATACTTTTCGCATTACTTTCGACTCTACTAGAATCTCTGAAATATTCCCTACCTCTCCAAACGGCCCTCATAATGCTTGTAAAAATATTTTCAGCCCCTAACTTCCCGTAACTGATCCTATATCGATGAGCAAAATATTTCGTAGCAGATTGAGTTATGTAACAACAGAAAAATTCTAACGGAGGAAGGCCACAAAGTGTGGGTAGAGCTTTCTACCAGAATTAAAAAAACGCCGGTTGAGAAGCCAGAAAGTACCTAAGACTCCATTCAATAGTCCTCGAGTCAAAGCGCTACAAAAATATCATTGTATTTTATCTGGAAATATATTTTATTGTGTACATATACAAGTCATTTCCCGGTACCTTCACAAGTTCATGGGTGTGAATTTGTAGGAAAACTTTGCATTCCTTAAATCCTATTTTACGTATTAGCGCCAAATGTACCCGATTTCAATTTCTAACCCTGGTATTGAGGCAATAATATCAATGACGTAAAATGTTGTAGATAAGATACTTGTTGCCACGAACAACGAACACGTGTTACATCAACATAGAATGACCCTATAGTGAAAGAATCGACGCATTAACGAATGGTCAAGTACAAGTGCATTACATCTTCTAAAGGGACGATCACAAATATTTACATGTTGGACGAAATCGTTAAACACGACTTGCACACGTTTGTTATTGTAATGGTTAATTAAACTGCATCGCCTGCAGAACTTTTAATTTAAAGTTGACGGTCAATCAGAGTTCTGCCTGTCGCTGCACACGTTCGCTACTAATTACAGTGGGGTCAATATTGTACTAATATCAAGGGAATGACAGGCGTAGAAAGAACACAGCAGAAACCAGAAAACAGAAAACACACCGACACCTGTAAAGTATACGGCACTATACAGCATTGGTCGGCAAACTTTCATCAGGATTGCCCAAATCCTCTCTTCAGTAATAATTAAAGGCCCAGCATTACATGTGAAACATACCACAGTAACTATTACTAGATAACTGATAACTGTACAAGTGAAACATAGGTAAGTTGTACAATGCCAAAGCTTCCTATTTACTAGTCTATTCCATCAATCAGTGCAATTTGTGAAATTACTTGCAGTCATCTGTATTAAAGTCGGGAATAAAGTTAGTTGTTGCAGCAACAAGTAAGTTTCTAACACTTGTATCGGCCCATTATAATTTGCTGATAGGCTCAAAATTGGGCCGCGGCCCACAGTTTGTCGACCACTGCTATACATTGTACAGACATACATAAGCGCTACAAATATTTTCTTCGACGTGCGTAAAAATGTCAGGCAATCACAGCACCAACAGCTGTACGTACATCGAATATAAGACAATAACATCGAAGAAATTCGGCTAAAACAGTATCTTTCAAAGGGTAATTGACAAGCACTTTAACTCTGGTCTAAATTTATACTAAATTACACGAGAGGTGAAAAACTGCGGGCCGGATATCCTCAATTAAACGTTTCAAACTACCCGATGGCTCAAAAAGAGCAATAATAGTTTTTAAGAATTCGGTTAAATTCACATAGAGTCATAGAGAATTACAGAGAAAAAATAGAATTGTAATTTAGATAAAGAATTATTGCGTAATTAGTCGATGCGAATGAAACGGGGATGATTTCCATTTCCATCGTTTTTAATTACTGAAAAGTGCAACAGTACAGCATATATCTTCAGTTTTACGGCATCACAAAGAAGTCTTTGATCAATTTGGAAATAATTTAATTCAAGAAAGGAGATTCAGGTGGAATGCTCAGTTTAAAATGTAAATTTAGAACGAAATTGTCGGCTTCAACCTGGATATTCGAAGCGTTTTCCGTAATTTTTCTTTTCTATTTTGGGATATTTACTTTCGAATTCTCACGCATCTATCGTCATAATCGTAATTTGAATTCGTAATAGATAGTGTGTTTGGTAACTATTGTTTTGTAACAAGAACTACTTGGAACGCCAAATCTGGATTCTGGTTTATTTTGACCTCACTTGGAAGGGTTTCAGTGATCGCCTCCCCCCGGCCGGATCATATATTGGCGCATAACGTATTTTATATAAATATAACCATAAGCGATATAACAATATGAGTTTATACAACCGTCTACCTACCCTGAGGGATGCTTCGCACTCATTAGAATCTGATGAAATGATTTTATCAGTCATTACAAATTGTTATGAAAATATTAAAACGTTCCTCATCATAAAAACGGGTTGATTTTTACCGCGTGAAGGTAATATAAAATACGTGTCAATGAGATTTTTAATCATTCATAAATTGAGGAGATTGTAAATGAAAATTAATGCGTTATGGATATTATCACATTATACACACGGGTATAGTGGTATTGTAATATCTCAATCTAGATTCCAGGCATAAATCGAATGGTGAAATTCAGACCTCTCCAAACTTTTCCAGCTAATGACACACTTTTTAAACATACATAATTTCGCGACACAGCAATTCAGTTTTATTAGCAAACCAGAGGTTAATTCAATCATTTATGAGAGATACTGATACATAAATACATTTTAATGTCCGCGTCCGCGACACACCTACGCACTGCAGGCGACTAATGTGTCGCAACACACAGTTTGGAAAGCACTGGTATAGGTCAATAAACAGGATTTTACCCCTTACAGCTCCATACGGAGCTCGGACCCAGTTCACTTTGCTCTGGGATGCATGAGTAGGATCTCGAGTCAAATTTTGAGAGATGGTGACGTTGTTCCGAGACATACAACCAAACTCTAGCTTCTAGAAATATCTCATAAATAAAGAAGAAACTGGGTGTGTGTGTGTGTGTCTGATCGTTCGCCCTCCAAGGGTTCTTAACTAATATATATTATAATATAAATCTTGCTAGCAATCTTGACGCAGTTCACGACCTGCTGATAAACAGACTTTCTTACACATGGGTCAGAGCTTTATTTCATGAGAATACATCGTGTTAGTTTCATTGTAAATGGAAAACTCGATACAGGACAATCAAAGCTCGTTACCACGACGACGTATTGCTCAAACTGATTTGATTGGCTCCGGAAAAAATCCTTATTAAAATAATTTTCGGACAGCTCAATCTGTAATTTGGACTTTGGACTTTCAGCTAACGAGCCTCGACTGTATATTCATGTGTTAACATCCAAGGCTTCCCAACTTTTTTTTGCTGTGGACCCCCAAGCGCTGATTTAGCCATGATTTTTTGGGATGGCCAAATTATACTACTTGCTACTAGGTTCAGTCCAACGACCTTCTTGCAAAATATCTTTAGATATTGTTCTAATGTCACCCGATGGGTGATCGAGTCCATGAGAGTATAAAAAGTTGTCAGTTTACAAGAATTATATTGAATTATCTGAGAAAAGATATTGGTAAAGGTCCAATAACGGTTGTAAGTGCGAGGAACGGCCTTGAGTGACAATCATGATAACGGTCGTTAAGTGAGGACTATTACGTAGCCAGGTTATCAGGTTATATTCTATTTCAAAAAACAATATCTTCAAAAGAGCTTCATGAAATAGAATAATTGAGTTAAATGCAAGCTTCTGGGTACTGGCATAAAAAGCATATTATTACGAGTATAAAGAGAACAAACATGACAGCATAATTATTATTGAATTACTGAAAATACGTTATAAAACACCGGTGTCTTTCGTGAGAATTCCAAAATCTGAAAAACAGTTAAAATAGATTCAATATTCTGTATTTCTTACTGCGCTGCTCATGTTACACGAGTGTTTTCGAACCTGTGCACCGCGGCAAAAACAGCCACAATTTTAATCCATAAAAATCCTAAAAAACAGTCAGGCTTAATGCTATTCTATTAGCTGCTTGATTACGAAAGCAGATGCTGCACTTCAAATCTTCCGTTATGATCTACAAGTGCAAGCAAAATATAGCCACAGAGCTGAATGGATTTGGGTGTTTGTAAGGTAATCATTCTCCTGAGTTAATTGGATTTACAAAAGCCCATAACTATCTTGATGTAGTCTTTTTGGTTTCACATTGACATTATCTATTGTTAATTTACTATTTTACGTGTCTGGGTCAGCCAACTTGTATTAAGTCATCGTGATAAAACAATTAGACGAAGGATGCAGTTGGTACCGGAGACTGGTACAACAATACAACCCCTTGGGCTATTATAGCAAGCATGAGATATCTCTGCTGCCGCTAAACATCCTTTCTTTAATTCTACTCACATAACAGAAATAGAAACGAAGAAAAAATGACGATCAAATTGTTCAAATGTTTCGTATACATCATTTTACCATTGTTTTTTTATTTTTATTTTCGTTTCAATTTATTTTATTGCTCGATATTGAAACATTCTTCGAGTTTTTTGCATTGAACACAGTTAACTAAATTCAGCTCCGGCTAAATAAATTGTATTATGATGATCACGGTGACGTAATAAAGAGTGCTAACGTAATAAACTCTTACTTGCTCTCTGGAATGTAAAAAGTAAAGAAAAACAGAATATTTCTCACCAAAAACCAGAAAACGATTCAAATGCTTCTCAGTATGCACTAAAACAAAATAATAAAATATTAACGATTCAGTTTATTTCGTTATCATTTCCTTACCCCGAACCAGGAACCCAATCCTCTAGTAAAGACTTTAATTTTATTCCAAATAACATTACTATCAATACCATCACTCATAAATAGGTAATTTTGTAACAGGTTTAGCGGAATATTACCAGTTCGAAATAGTGTGAGTTTTAATACAATACTAACACCGTAAGTAGGGTAGTACGCTGCTACTTTCCAATTTAACTAACAGGAATATACTTCGCCTATCATATATCGAAAATTACATCTTAGGTTGCTTATTAATGGTGTACCGAACAAGGGACAGTTAAACTTTTCAGTAACGTAAAAAACTATAATATTATTGAATTGTCAAATGTTTCCCTGGAGTTTTCCGTCTACTATTTTGCAAAATTACTTTTATTTTTCAGAAAAAATATCTTCTGGAGGAGGACTTTAGATTTTAGACTCTTTAGATTAAATTCGAGCGACCACATACCATTCCCACAAGTGAAGTTAGAGCCAGATAAACAGCAGTAACAGACCATACCTATCCACAGCATGCACTGGCGCTTTCCACTGCTCAATAATAATATTTAAAACTTTTTTCCATCGCAGTGACCTATTTTTCAGCCTACATTTCCCAAATGTTCCCGTCCGCCTCCGAATACATGTGTCAACCCGTCCGACCGCGAATACATGTGTCAACCTGACTCCAAATAGTAACATTTGTGAACTCACAAAACATCCCGACGTCTTCTTCCAGTAGTATTCGTGGTAGTGGTAGTGCCGCCTAATAGATTTCCGAAGAGGTTGTTGTTCCCTTGGCTAAATTAGACGAATCAAAACTTCGAGTCAATAAAGTACATAAATTTTCAATTGAAAAAATGATTTTTTAGAGGCCATTTCATTAAAGAATATAAGAACAAAGAACTGTGTTCCAATAGAATGGACGCAAACCGTGATCTAAAGTATGGCACATGTTATAATGTGGTATAACCAGTGCCGGATAAGGGCTCTGTTGGCCCTAAGGTACATTTTAATAGGTGGCCTAAGCTTTCAAACGCGTAAATGAATAAGGATGCTATTTATTTACATAAAAATGAAGGGAAGCATGTTTGTCATCAAAAGTTTAATTTTTTTACTTTATTTTCGTGGCCTCGATGTTTGGCTGGCCGGCCCTAAGGCATGTGCCTTATTTGCCTAATGGTTAATCCGACACTGGGTAGAACATGTATATTATATATTGCATGTATCGAAATGTTCCATTGTAGTGTTACATTCTGTACAAGACAAAATTACTCACCTTAAAAGAAGAAGCAAGAGCAGGCCTGTAGTAAAAATAGAAATATTTGGTCAATTCATTGATTACTTGGTGGGGAAGACAGATATAACGATGCTATAGAACAGATAATTTTTCTTGCAAATACACGATGTATATTTATGCTTATACACATTAGTGTATATGAAATAATTCTTCAAGCCTAGGTTTCTTAATGATATAAGCATATACTTTCTACTATGTATATGGAAAGCTAACCAAGCACATGTACTACGCATAAATTACTGAGGATGACTAACTGAACATATCAAATTAGTTATTAGAACTCTTGAGATGGTTCTCTTGTCGATATATCGACTTAAGACTGGACATATTCCCGATGCAGCCAAGCAAAGCTATAGTGAAACAGCGCAAAGTAGGGTATACGTGCGTGAGTGCATATTATGTGGAATTCATAAAGCGTTAAGGTTTCACATAAAGTATTTCCAGGGAATGCCAAAAACCTCAACATCATCAACAATCTTGATGTTACAAACTTGCAAGCAAGCATTAAAGTTTTATTATTAGAACCGTTATCAAGTATATTTTAGACTTTTCATCTCATCATATCATGAGACTAATTGCTACGCTTGTCAGCTTATCTCTCTTTATTACGTCAAACAGTATCATTTTTCCGCAGGTAAATATATCATGTTAAGGGAGTGGTACTGGGGCAGCGCAGCCATCTTTCCCAGTATTATACATCAGTATATCATCACCCGTTATTATTATTTTCTCCACTATTATGTGGTCACAATTATGACCATCATTAATTGTTTATACTAGAACTCTACTCCCTATAACACTGACCGTTGTTGCCGTTATTACGCCTGCGTTGCGGACGAGCAAACTGTGGTCTGACTACAGTTTGAATGATTGGGGGTCGTACTTGGACCTGGTAAGTGGGTTGTTGATAACTCGGTTGTTGATAACTCGGTTGTTGATAACTCGGTTGTTGGTTACTGGGTTGTTGATAACTGGGTTGTGGGTAACTGGGTTGTTGGTAACTGGTTTGTGAGTAACTGGCGTCTTGACCTGTGTGAAAAACATAGACATATAAAAATCCTGAACACAATATGAAAGACTAGCAGCCTTGCGTGCATGTCTGAAGCTTTGTATACCGGTAGTGTTATTGCAGCTAACTAGTAATTCAAATCTGTTGAATTTTTTTTTCTTGTTCATTTTTTGGTTGTATGGCGATAATATTGGGGTCGCACATTGCTGCTTGATTTCATGGTAATATTATTTTGATGGCAGTACAGATATTCCTTTCTTAACGACCGCGTACGACTACCAACACTACGACCGTTACATAGTGTTTCCATTTGACGATTTTTTTATTCAGATTCTTCATTTAATATGAAACTGATACATGATAAGTTTTCATACTCTCATGGACTATATCATGATTGTTATTTGATTCACATTCTGGATTCCACCATTGGTGAATTGACTCAACAGGTAGGGAAATATGCCATGAACTGTTTTGATCCAAATTAAGCTTGGAATATCACGACGCAGTCGTTGCAGCGTCAATTTTTCAAAAAAGATGCCCCGGACACGCCCGGACAAACCTACCTTAGCGACTGGAATAACACGTTTCAACAATTAGACAAATTAAAAGCAACTGCGCGGTATTTAAACTTTCATTCAGTTAAATGGAAATGAGTATGGATTCATCATTTCTATGGAACCCTGTCCACTTCACTTCCAGGAAGTGACACAAGGTTATTGTGGCGAAAAAAATGGTAGTAAGGGAATTAAATGAGCGACAATATTTTGATATACGGAAGTACCGATACAACTGCGTGAATGCGCACGCGCGCAGCTCGAAAGGAATGTTGAATTGGGGAACAAAGAACAAAAATAAAACGAGATTACATGGAAGTGGTGGTTGCCATCCAGTGTTCCTGCAATAGTAGGAAATGGCTGATATGTATCCCCCCTGGTTGTTAGCACAAGGAACTTGTTTATTCACTGTGAGTTGATCGCCTTCAACGGCTCCTTTTTGTATTCCCAATATCGACGGGATTGGGCACTGAGTATCTGAAAATAAAGTAAAAGAAATAAAAATAACGGACTCATGTTTTGGTTTTTCTAGAAAAGTAAAAATTGCTACAATGCTACAATTGGTTCCATTATTACGAATAAACAATGACGAAAATTGAGAAGGTACGCAATAGAAAATTAAAAGTATGCACTAAAGTTTTCAGCAATTTCCCGCTTCCTGTCCGGCTTTCGTGCGAGACAATTTTAACCAAGATAATGGTACGTATTTTTCAAGGTTTCAAGTACAGTAGTTTCCATACACACTTTTTCCTGGTCATAATATATAAAGCTTCGCAGACATCTACGACTGACTTACCTACTTCAGAGACGACAATAGCCACAATCAGAAATCCTGAGATCCCGAAAAGCTTCATGATTACCGTAATTCGCAAAGGACTACGAGTCTTAGAATACAGTCTAACTGAAAAAAAGATTATTATGATTACAACGGAAATTCTGGCTTTGTCATTGATTGGTCCCAAAGAGCAGATCGAATTCCAAAAGTATCCCCCAGTCAATAATAATTAACACTTATTATTACAAAAGCAGTACAAAAACTTTAATAGTATCACAAAAAACAGTAAATGTCTTCAGCAACAGTTGAGTTGAGCAGCGACTATAATTTAAATACGTAAATGAATAGAAAATATGTTCAAAATACAGAAAATTCCAATTGCCCGACGAGAAAATCGGATCGGAAAATTTCTAACAACAGAATTTCACGTTACGGCATTTGAATCACATCGTTTCCGAGTCTGCAACCAAGCTATCCAAGCACGCTATATTTATCTTGTGGTATAGGCGTGGCGACGATTCGTTTATATGAGCGAGTGAGTAAAAATGAAATTTCAACAAAGTATATAACACAGGCTGTTTATTAGTTTTCAACCACCAGCAGCATGCGAAGATACTTTCCCTGAGGCGATGAGATAACGAATGGATGCAGAACACAACCGGTACAAAAATGTGCGCACAGAAATGCCGATCTTAAGTAGGATAGTGAATGAATGAAGACGATCGTGATCAAATTATCGGAAGCAACATGGCATTCAGTGATGGATTAACCCTATAAGCAAAATAAGCACGTGCTTAGGGCATCAAGGGAAGGAGGGGCACCTTAGAACTTTTTCAAGCTCGTATTGATGGTATATTCACAGTGCGAAGCCTATTTTGATGTTTGTGAATACCAATTTACGGGTATAAATCTGCAGGTAATGTGGTTACAACCGGAAATTGGGCCTTCAGTTTTGCAATAATACTCATCATTCATCGAGTCTCAGTATTATATTTAGATGCACGATAGTATAGTGATCTCAAAACTGTGTGCCGTGAGACAGCCGCAGGATTGTTATCAAATTATTACCTAAAAACATCCTAACCAAAGTTTAGGCTTAAGGCTAGCGTTTTGATAAGTCACAATCTGATTTCGGAATCAGATTTGCTGCGTACTTATTTACTCATTGACTCGTATACGGTTGATATGACGATATGTGAGATTGCGAAACTAAATATTTCGTGTGAAAAACACTGCCCTAATCGCAGTCATAAAGAGATATATACCACACAAGTGCAGAGCAGTATATCGAAGGTTTCGTAAAGTATTAAAAAAGGAACAACAACCTGTAATGCTTCGGAACAACATTGGCTTAACTTTCAACAGCTCGTTCAAGGTCTCTATGAACATTTCTTTTAGTTTATTAGTTTTAGATATATCGTGTACTGAAAACCAAGAACCACAGCTAAACGCTATAAAAGAAAAAATGATTTCGTCGGCTTAAGGAGCGAGTTGATAGTGGTAATCAAATGGAAGAGAATGTTTTAGTGAGTTATTTATCGCTCGGTAGGGGTGGTACTAACACGGACCCTATTCGTGCTTCAGTGACGTGCCCTGGAGGCAACGCTTCGCATAGAGAAAACTATAAACAGAAGAAATCTCGGGTGATAATGGTGTCAGAACGTGCATGGTAGGGAACTGTACTGATGTTCATCGCAATACAAAGGTTACCAGTGATAAAAAAATCCAGTAACAGTTTTCAAAAAATTGTGACATAACAATACAGTAATTATACGTTACCTGCTGTTTGGAGCTCGATGTGGTAAAAAAATTAGTCTCGCTCAAAAATTGGTTTGGTTTCGGAATGAATTCGGAAGAAAAATCTAAATACACTGGGGAATAATGTATATAATAATAATAAGCGCAGAGGTTTTCGCTATTTGAACCAAATCAGTAAAGGTTGAAATCATACAAATGTTCCCAAGCAGCTAAAATATAAATTTGAATACCAGATTTTCGGATGGTTCCATTTGTAATAGTAATGGATGATAGGAAAATGTATGTTGGCTTATGACACTTCCGTTTATCACAGCATAGCTCCCAGAGCAGTCGCATATCTCAAACTTTTTAACTCGGTAGCGCCATCTCCCGATAGTTTTTCAATGTGACCTGGATTCATTCGCATCCAGATTCCACCCTGCATTTCAGTGTCCAAATTCTATTATGTTCTCACAATTCTTTAAAAAACTTTCGTCAAATCCAAATCAGTCATCAATATTTATGAGGTCAAAAATGCTATAAGTTTCAAACTCTACTATAAAACATGATCTGTGCACACATAATGATAAAATTGCCCTTTGCATATTCCAACAGTTTATATTTTGAGAATATTTATGAAGTAGGATAAAGTTCCTCCGCTTCCATGCATATTTCTGGTTCCTCAATGTCCTTTTTACTTTGCACAAGTTTTAATTCACGTTGCGCAAAATTTGGTTTATTTCCTGGACCTGCGGCATCTGAAAAACACAAAATAGTCTTAACTTTAATTCCTTTGGCTGTGTAGACCAATGGTTCTCGATCTTTTTGTTGCTAATGGCCCGCCTTTGACTCACCATTCACTTCATTTTTATCAAGGTTAAGTCGCAGGCTAATGACCCTTTAGCCAGGGTTTAAAGGATTTTCAAAAGTTTATTAACACAATGTTAAATTGATATAGCCCAATAGAATGTGTCTCGGGCTTCCCAATTATTAATAGAGTGTTAACTGTACACAGTTTCGTTCACGTGGCCCCAGAAACTCCTCTCTGTTGCCCAAGGGGACCATGTTGCCCTTGGGTGAGAACTTATGGTCTGGATAAACAATCTTTCAAACCCGTAGCCGCTTTGTCCGTTCTTCTTAAAACTAATCGCATAGTGGAGAGAACTTTTTCGAAAACAATTTTAACATCATTCGGATGATGATGTGACCACGCTAAAAAGAGGGCGGCGAAGAGGTCACCGGATCCAACGAAAGACTGGTTCAATACCGGAATCTTCATTCTATATTTTTGCTTCGTTGTACCTGAAATACACAAGTTTGTTTATCATTACCTTGGCAGAACTCATGCAATCTTGATACTTTGTTAACAGTGCAAATAAACATCGAAGCCTATAATGCACGGCAGTAAGTTTGTTATTTGCCACGGAGGTAATCAAAATTGAAACTTTGCTAACACTAGCATGGATTTTAGGGTCTGGGAACGGAATAATTCACTTCCCATCATTTGTAATAGGAATAATTTCTTCGGACTTGAAACAATTCAGAGTTCAAACGGCCTCCAGGAACAGATTAAGTACGAAGTATGCAACACCACTGTATTGTGAATAGCACTTAGCACTTTCTTAATCAGATTACCATTGATTTTACTACAATATGCCATCATGTGATTTGGTGAACCGAGATGCGAACTACTCAACACAACTGTCTTTGGTCCTCGTTTATGTAACATATCCATGCAGTTTATTGCTTCATTCTCATTGGTGACTTTCATGCCTGAAAAGAAGGATGAAATCTACTGAGTTGACATCAATCAACAATGAGATTTTTGGCAAAAAATTAAAATATTTGCAAGTAGAGCTTAAGCAAAGGTCTTGAAAAAAGTTGTTCCGTTGAAATATTGATAAGAAAAAAAGATGAAATAGAAATACGCAACGATAATCCTACAAACACAATAAACATGGCGAAGGTCAGCGAGTGCTACTGGTAGTTTAACTTGAGTTCATTCCTCGATTTATCCTTGTTATAATGAGCACTGAACACATCATTTTATCATTGGGCTTATGACAAACAACATATCAAAAAAAGCCACACTTCCATGTACCTATCAATGACATTATATTTCAGATAAGTTTGTTGGACGTCCATTATTTCCAAGATTTTCCATGAATGTGGTCCTGCAATTCGAAGATCAATAACAGTAAAACTAACAATTTCGACTAACCTGTTAATAACTCAGCTTCAAACTGATTTGGCGTTAATATATCAGCGATTGGTACGACTTCATTTATGAATATCGGAAGAAGGTTCTCAGGAACGTACATCTTTCCGTTGCCGTGCCAATAATCTCCCATAACTGGATCACAAACTACACAGACAGAAAAGTTCGTCAACCTACTCGAATGCTTTAATTTTTTTCTCGTTCTTACCATAGACTAGCTTCGGATTCTTTTCTTTTAATTCCTTGATTATTTGAACTAACTTTTCAAGCATGGCTTTGTCATAACAGTAACCTGGAAAAAATAAGAATATACAAGTAAAACAGATCAAATGAATGTTGTACACGACTGAAAATCAAGATAATGTAAGTAACAAATTGAGATGAGGAATCATAATGGAGAATTGTGTATTTTTTTATGGCTATGTGCGGGAGATTTTCTTGATTACTGTCAGGCTTTAGTGCAAGAGAATTATTCACACAGTTACTAGCACTTTCACTTTATTAATTACAATAGAACTCTGCTTAATTAAGCTTAATTTTTTACCTGTTAATACATAATCATAATTAGCAATGTTATTCGCTTTCAATGTCTCATAAAGATTTTCCATGTCTGTGCAATTCAGGACCGGTCCTTTCCAGTGCGGGTATCCCGTGTGGTTTGAAAACTGTACGGAGTTGATAAAATCCACTTCAAATCCAAGAATCTTGATGAAAATACAAAAAAATGGTTATAGGACTTGTAATTGACGTAAAACTGTCATTCAGTTTGCTGTCACGGTTCAGTGATTTCGCGATATCGTTCGTGTTGGTTGACTGATTAAACAATTTTGTCTCATGAATTTGGTCAACGGGAATTTGGGTCGCTAAAATAAGATATTACTTTTTATTTCGTCACAGCAGGGGGGAAAACTAAACAATCCATTCACTAGAATAAGATTCAGGGGCCCTTGCTACAGGCTCCCCTTGGCATGACCTCTTAATGGGCTTGTGCATGTCCACCTCTATTGGTGGGCTTGAGGGTACGATTTTATGCAGTGAGTAAGATTATAAAAGTCGATATTCACCTGGAGCGGAAAAACAGCCGATCTGTTTCCGACATACCCACTTACAACATGGCTTTGAATAGATAACACTCGACAATCTTCTGTCATCATTTCGTCCTAAATTTCACAACAATTAAGCAGAGTTACAGAGAACCGGTTTTGTAAAATATTCAAGTTCAAAAATTGACTTTACTTACTTGAAATCGTTTTGCGAGTGAGTGGAATTATAATAAATGCCGACCATGCGTGTGCAATCAACCGTAGAAACCGCTCATGCAAATCATCATCAGACGCAACAGTTGCAGTGAAAGATTTTTTCATGTATTAAAAATATTTCAACCAATTTGTATTATGTAAATATCTGTATGCTGGTGTACAGCTATACACGGGTCAGATGGAAAATCGATAATTCCCGTGTGTACGTTACCGAGACGACATGCACACGGAGAATGGTACCCTTATGTGATGACGTCACATAAACGCCCCCCCCCCTTTAAAATCGTAGGTCGATGTCAAATGGCCCACCTAGCCTTTCCCAGTAATCAGGCTCGTGCAGCCTACTCCAGTAATGACAAGTATCCCCCAGAGCCTTTGGAGCGTGGTGTAGTCGGTAAGTCAAGGAAATAGCCGTGAATTAGGAAACAGTTAGGACGGAAAACTAAATTGGTGAAAATGGACATTAAATACACAATTTGCGAGGAGCCCACAGAGGCCGGAGTCAGTGTTATTCGACTTTGCAGACTTTTACTTGAAAGCCTTGCATCCCTCACATGATTTCACGTTTTGAATTATTTCTCAAAAATAAACAAAGTGTCAATACTGGCTGGATTTAAAAGTCATGACCACATACTGTTTAGCATGCATTGCAGTCGAGGTGCAGCGTTTCCCCAGACAGCAGACGGCTCTAATAAATAATTTATGCTTTGAAAGACAAGGCAAACGACAGAGATCTAGGTGATAAAGCAAAATGAATACGCCCTTATGACAATAGCGCATTTGAAATACTCCTAATACTGTACACATTCGGATTTCGGAATACACATAATATATAAACTGATGTAGCATCGTTCACGTGGTTACGTTAATATTGCTTATCCACGGAGAATCAATATTGCTATACCAAAAGCACTATGTTGGCAATTCAATATTCTATAACACGAGCAACGCAGCGACAACTCGTCTTTCAGCGGAGATTAAGTTTCTAAATCCTGTGAGAGAAAATATTTACATTGTAAGCACCCCTTGTTCCACTAAAATAAAGCTGAAGTACTTTTTGGAATAAAAAACGACACTTCTTACAATATGTGATGATGTGATGAGCCGTCTAATCGATGAAGAGCTATAAAGTGTAGTCAGTCCCAGATTAAGGCTGAGCCTGCAGAGTAAAAATCTATTTCATTTATGATTGCTGGATCAAAGGTATAAGCATGCTAAAATATCTACCGGTTATTAAAAGGGTTCAACTAATATTTACATGTATTTGTATCAAACATACAACGGCAAAAAGAAACACTGTATGTGAAAACATCAAATTCATTGGTTCCGAACGAGGGGGGCACATCCAACAAGAGACAGAGGATAGGTCAATTTGAAAATGATGCATTATTAAAATATTTCTCATATTAAACAGTGTTTTAAAAATGCTATTCTATTCCACGTGTTTAAATTACCAAGTGAACCTTCTTCTTTCACAGCCTATTCCTTTATCAATGTAAAAAAAATTGTGTAGAATTATTTATTCTCAAAATGTAAAGAAAATGAAATCAAAGTAACATTTTCTTATAGAAAATCAAAACACTTAACTAGAACAGAAGTATTATGTACAAGATTCAGATATCTTTGAGGGTCAATTTTTGTGAGCTGGTTTCGTTACCATATTTATTTTGTGAAGGGAAACTCTCGCTAAAACGTCTGTAAAAACTTTCGCTCAAATACACGAGCTTATAACGACAATAAACATTTTTCTGAAGCACGGGATAAACTTTATAAAATGGCTTTCGTCACAGTATAAAGAAAATAACGAAAAAAAGAGAGAATGGGGATAAAAACAGGGTCTTTCAAAATATGTACTTTCGACAGGACTTTGAGTTCTTTACGTGCGGCATCCTCTATTACTAACAGTTAACTAAACAGACCCATAGCAATAAAAGAATTTGTTTAAAAATGTACAGATATGTTCTGAAGGGTAGAATTGGTCACAAATAAAAGCTTTCTCGATTTTACATGTCGTCAGAATTAAAACAGAGAATTTGTTGGACGTTGACGCTGTTTGTTATTTGCCATTGGAGCTTCGGGATGCTGCTTGGTGCGTTCCCATACTGACATGTTATCAGTATGAAAGGGAACTCCTCCTCTCGTATACTTCTCTTTAATCATGCTGCCTTCCTGACGCGCAGAGGTATCCGCTACCGGTGCCTGCATCACATTTTCCTGCTTCTTTTCAGCAGCTTTCGGCATTGGTTTTCTATTTTTTGCGTCTTCTTCGTCATTATGAATGTGATCGAACCAATCGACCCTCTGGTACATTTTCGGAGCGGTGGATTTCTCGATTTCGTGAGCTACGAGAAGATCTCTGTCACCGCCTTGTTTTGCGAACTTCACATAATCGGAATCGGTAGGCTTGATGTAAGATTTAGTATGGTTTTCTTCCGGTAATAAATTTGAAAGACCAGGAACCTGAGACATTGCCATTTTGTTTCGTAAGTATGTTTTAGGTATGTGTATGTTTTAAGTAAGCTGAAAAGGTAAGTATGTGTATGTTTTCAAGTGAACTGGAAAGGTATTTATGATGGTTCAACTTATAGATAATTTGGTACCCTAGTTTTACAAAGCAAACAGAATTACTGTAATATTATATGGTAATAGTGTATTGGTGATGTCGCTCCGAAAACAAGGTAGCACTAGAATAGGTTAGGCTAGGTTTGCTGAGGGTTAGGGTTGCCAATCGTCCAATATTTCTATATCCTATATAGACCCATAAATCTCCTATATTAACCCTAACGATATGAAAAACAAAGCATTTCAAAGCAGATTGAGTTGACTAACAACACAAAGACTTTGATGAAGGAGGGTTACAAAGTAAGGGTGGAGCTTTCCACTCGATTAATAGACAGAAACAAGAGCTTGGACAACCTACCACCATCATACACAATGAAAATGAAGCAAATAAAAGTTATTGACAACACTCAAAATTGATAAAAATAGTCTTCACAAATGCTTCTCAGATGCAGAGACTCTGAAACACTGGCTCAAAGTTCTAAAAAAAATTTGAGATAAATCCTGGGTCACTGATATTGGAACTATTGTAGCGTTCACTCTTGCCCTTCTCCAGGACCTGTATTTTCCTTATACTGTCGGGCTAAAGGCAATTAGATTGAAATACATTTAAAAATTCATGACGAAATAAAACACTGCAACATGCTGAACATCTGTTAGATCTTCTGATTGAAAAAAAATAAAGAGCTGTAAAATCAATGCCCGCTCATTAAGGCGTCTGCAATACTTACCCATCCATCGTCATCAAGACGACTCTTCATTCTTATCGACGCAAGATGTGAACCACAATTTCAAAAATTACTCACAACTTCACCAGAGAACATTTATATCCACAAAATATCTTGTTCCAATCATATTATGATACTGTTGCAATCACAGTCCTACACGCAGTTCTGTAATAATTTCCATGGCGGAAATTTACCGCAAACCGGAGCTTGACTTTCAAACAATTTCTAAATTCTTTTTTTCTATCCTAGCTGAGATATATCGAACAGGAAAATGGAATATTTGACAACCTAATTGTGAATAACCTAAATCTTTTTAGCTCTCCGACATTTAAATAGATGGATTTTAAAGTAACCTAACGACGGAATAAAAGCAAACATCAGAATTTAACCGTCGGTCGCTTTGCGTCATTTCAAAATAGCAACCGCGTGGCGCTTTACTGCCTCTAGCTCTCTATATATAATACGTCATCGCACCCTAAATTATGTGCTTGCCGGAGGCGTATAAATTATTCATTAACGCGAGCATGTGTAATAAAATTGTAAATTTACTCCCTTCCCATACACAGGGGAAATGTTATCCTTCAGCTGTCATCATACGGATAAATTCTACGACATATCGACTTGATTGCGGAGGAAAGCTGGTAGTGGTGGGATTCAGCTGCTTCACACGGATCCGACGAAAATTACAAAAGTCCGTAGAACCGATTCCTGAATCGTTTTAAAAGTTTTCCCGTCTCCAATGCATTATGTGATCTAGTAGGGCTGCAAAGATAATAGGTTCCTAAAAAAATTGAATCTCACCACAGATTCCTGGGTACATTTAGAATCTCAGCTAATATCAAGTTTTAAAAACGAAAGTGTAACCATAGTCTTCAAATACCTAGTCTGGAAGCACAGACTATGGTGTAACATTAAATCGTTTTTACTTAGAATAGCTATTGTATTTTCTCTAAACCGATAGTCATCGAAATGCTACTTAAAAATGCACGCGAAAATCTAACCTTGCTCCAGTCCAGACTCATCACCTGTATATATCGAAACTTGCCATATAACACTACCAGGGTTGAATTTCAACTCTTACAATCAGCTGTATAATTCGTGTCTTGGATCACCAAAAAACACCATCATTCCGATAGCTCAAAAGGGGACAAACTGATTCGTTTTATCGAGTCGATAAACTTCAACAGAAGTTTAGATGAGATCATTATATTAACACTTGCCCTCCGCTGCAATCCACAGAACAAAATTTAGATGGTGTTGCAATGCACAAAGCCGGCCTTTCTCATAAATTATTCGTATCAGTTCTGAATCACAATGTTGATCTGATCGTTAAACTGAGATAGAATGCGACTACCTAAATTTTACACGAAGGTAATGTTGTACTAACTAAACAAGTCTGGTCTCAGCCTGAGCTTATGTTGATTTAATCGAATCATCCCTTTGAAACAAGTGTTGACCGAATACAAAAGACCCATCGTTTGTTTTTGTTCAATTATCCGAAGAGTATATCCAGATCCCCTCTTCTGCAAATCACAACATCTATGAATGGTCGATTTGACAAAATATTATACCAGTTACAGGCTACGTATCAGTACAACATTGTTTGAACACATTTCGAAATAACCAGCACTCCATGTTAACGAGCACTTGACTTTGTGTACGCCGGTACTTTTAACCTAATAGATGTTTGACTAGATTCGACTGTTGAAAGGGTAAACTGTGGTCGGTAAGGTTACCATACGCGTGGTATAAAATCGATTTGAAAGTTAAATTCTAGCGAAAATCATAACTGGTCTCCTGTATTTTACCTGGAAGAGAACAACGCCCTGATCTATCGGAAATTAGTTGGAATTTTTAGCGTATAAAAGCGCAACTGTGTCTAACTGCGGGCAGGGGACCAATGAAGCAATTCAATTGTATATTGATACGATTATTCGTCGTTTCCAACTGTTCAGCCTCACTATACCTTGGAGTGAAATTAAATAAAAAATACTGTACATTGAAACATCAGATGTACATCAGATCATACAGACATCCATTTGTTCCTCTAAGTCTAAAGGATATAGTACAAACAATAGCTATCGTCCTTTCAGCTGATGGAAATGCGTTAACTCTCTAGTGGTAATAGAAAGCGTTTCCGGGTGCCATGACCACATGTCGCTATAAATTATTCATGCGTATCAATATGGGGAATTTGTTAGGTTTGTTTTGAAATAAATTTCCAGAATGAGGGAGTGCG
Source organism: Halocynthia aurantium (assembly GCA_013436065.1). Classification (NCBI taxonomy): domain Eukaryota; kingdom Metazoa; phylum Chordata; class Ascidiacea; order Stolidobranchia; family Pyuridae; genus Halocynthia; species Halocynthia aurantium. The sequence goes on from QXVX01008379.1 coordinate 25,705, forward strand.
AACCCCAAATCGGTAATAAAAGAAAGGAAGTGAGGAAACCCAGCTTAAATTTGAGTTTTTTCTTCACCCTTTATCGAATAACATTTCTACGAGGTTTTCTGAAGTGGTTAGTTCGAAAAATAACAGGGAAATGTGAGTTACAGCGAATCGTGCGACATTACGACTACGCCGAGCGAACTTTCAAGGTGGAAAAATCTCTGCTGCTGTCCAGATATCAAGTCCTTTGCGACTCAGTGAACGGAAACTCGAAGGATGTGTCATCCTGGGTCGAAAAGATCATGGAAATCAAGATGATCATCCCGGAAATGGATCCTGTTTTTCAAGATCGTTTTACGAGATGCCTCACCCAGATCCAAAGCTATAGGTAATGATGAAAGCCGACTACTTTTCAATCTTAAAATTACCCATTAACACCCCAAATGGTACCCTACACCTAAACACAAATATATTTACTTACTCTTTTCTGATTTTCTTTTTGTACTCAGATATCACTTTGATGAGGTGGAGGATCTTCGGAAGCAGGGTTACAG
>QXVX01008380.1:0-64328 GCA_013436065.1 Halocynthia aurantium
AGCAGTGAAATTACCCCTCATGTTTTGGATTGATAAATTTGAACAATCATTATCTTAAGGCATATTCAACTCCTGTTAACATGGTAAATCATGTAAAAGGTCTTCTTTCCATGCATATCATGCAAAAATACAGTATTATTTCTCCAGTGACGCAGTATATTGCACAATAGCTCAGCAAGATGACCGTCATGGAAAGAAAAAGGAGAAAAACTGCACATGGAGAAGAATATGAAAAGACTTCAAAGTTGAAAGTCTATTTGCATTCAAACAACCCATGAGTGAGAAAGAGAGACACACATATAATTGAAATAGTATACATAGATACAAACGAAATCAATAAAACCGTATTTAGTAATGAAAAGAATTAGTATAGTGAATGAGTTTTACATGATATGAAGGAAATGATATAAATTATCTGAAATCATTTTAATGCAAAAAGGTATAATTGAATGTATTAGTTTGGACGTTAAGGGAAATATAGTGTATAAATTTCAGGTTACAAAAGAATTTTCGGAACATAACAAGTTTATTAATAATTATTTGCTTATTTGAACCAGCTATCACCGATCAAAAGATGTATATTGAGTATTTCAACTTCTCAACCAGGCTGAGTCTGTAATAATGAGCTGTGTATATCTGTTTGGCCATACCCACCTAATAGACATTATACTAGTGAATCCTAATTTCTCTAAGAGAGATATCAGAGTATTATATCACCAATGAATCAAAGGGTTATATGGGAGGGGGTAGTACAAGTTGTGGTATTGAAATGAGATATCATTCACACACAGATGGGATGGGATAGAAGAATTCGATATATTTCTAATAATTTATACAAGTGGAAAAGTACTGGAATAATCTGAGATAGAGAACTAATTTTAAAAATTTCAAGCAACAGACCAAATTCCAGGTCTGCATGAAAAGACAGCGCATGATAAAATCTGATCTTTTTTGCCAATTTTGTCAATAAATAGTAATGCATTCATAAAGGACGCAATATACAGTGTAACGCTCATGAAGCTAAAGTGTAAAAAGATACAGCATATTGGAAGCAGGATTACTGGCAAAGTTTCAGTGATAAGCGACATATGACAGAATTACTTGTACAGTCATCTAGCCTTCCGTATTTCCAATATCAGTCTGGTATTAATTAGGATCACCGGTTGCATATACAGTATGAGATCATCTTCATTCACAATTCTCCTTTTGGTGAAAGTATGCTTTCATTCGCGTGTGCGCATATTCCTTAACGAAGAAATGAATATATTATTTATATGGATTTTACCGTCTTCGAGATCGCAGGTTGATGTTCTTACCAAATATCCAAATCCAATATCAGACATTTTTGCTTGGACAACAGACCACATTGCCCAGAACAGGTGAGAAAGCAAAGCAAATCTGAACAAAAAGGTGATACATTGAAAACTAGATATGTTACAAATGGAGCTTGAATATAATGATATAGAACATATGCAAACCTGTTTGCTTCCTTTATCATATGTTCCATCTGCCATTTTACGTCTTGTCGGGAATGTTCGGGATTTGTAGAATTGACAAAGTAGGCATCAACGTATGACTGAATAAAATTTTCCTGTAGATATACACCAGAAAAATCAACTCCAGATAAACAAAGAACCGGATTACAGCATGTTAGATTAGCGATCGTCGACTGGTACTATTGCGTTTTTAGTCTTTGAGAAATACTTTCTCGCTTCATGAACAACCGTGGAAACTATGCATAATCATGTACCTGAATAACTAAAACCAACTGCTTCATAATCATATACAGAAGCAGTTAGTTCTATAGGGTAATTTTTATGACGTCAAGTTCCTACAGATACATTGATTGATTCTATTAACATACCAGGTGGCAGAAACAACATACAGCAACTGTATAGGTCAGTCAAGGTTTAGCTTTGATCAGCAGGTTTGATGTTTGTGAATGCATCATCACCGCATTTTTGGATTAAAGATTGGTAAACAAAACAGGAACCCACTTTGGAGCTTATCCTTAACCAAAGCTTACACACAATTGTTTACATACTAAACAAGGGGTCCAAAGTTCAGCTTTTGGTATCTGGCAATAAGTAAATAGGTACAAAGTCCATTCTCGATTGATTCTTAGTGACTATACTGAAGTCAGTGAAGCATAACGAATAGTCTAATGGGTTGAGACAGCATACAAATCCATAGGACTAAAACTAACCATTGGTATAATGTAATACAGTTACTAGCACTCTATCTCATCATTTGTTCAATTTTTGGGTGAGAGCACATTTTGGGAAGGTGACACATCTGTTTTAGTAATCATTTTTAACTCAAAAATTCTAGCCTTAAGCCTGAAAGTTATATAAGAAATGGAACACCTAACATATACTATGACAGTCTTGGAGTAATTCTACTTGTTGCAGTATTTCATTTACCTGCTGTTGCTTGGTTGGATAATTTTCAGGTTTGTATAAATAGCACGGCCACTTTTGGTAACTGTAATCGTACATCCACTCGCAGAAATGATTTCCCAGGTCGAATCCCCTAAAGTAAGAGTAGGATCAAAAAATGTCTCATCAATAATGCAAGGAAATTGCAGTGCAAGCAGCATGATTAACTGCAGGGAAATAGAAAATCATTACTATATTATCATTGCTAAGAACACAATAGGACAAAGCTCTGAAACATTTATATTCAGATCAAACACCAGGAAGGAATCTTCTGAACAGCTGTAAAGGAAATGAATCAAGCTGAAGCAATGAAAACAAATGAAAAATTATCCAACTGCGTGGTTTATTGTATACAGTAGTGATTTATAAAAACAGTAGGAAATAGAATGAAGATAACTTTATCATTCTACATATTTGTGTTGGAAACTATAACAGGAATCGCCTTACTATTTAAATTCTATTTATTTAAAATTTCCATATTAAAATATATTGTAACTGTTTTTTTCAGTTTACATATTTTTCAATGTATATATGTGAATGCTATGTCACACGTGATATATTCATATACTATTCATTACATGCTACCAATTAAACTTATTTAACCTGTTATATCATGAGTAATAGCCTGCTTCCTCATAGTATATGAAATAAACTGCGTAATATAATATTATAAATAATAAACTGCAAATGATCGCTTACCGATAGTTATAGCTGCTGTATTCGAAATCTATCATCTGCACCGGATTGTGTTCATTTTCAGTGTAGAGTAGATTCCCTGTAAAAGTTCTCCGATATTTAAAAGTTATTTGATAACATTTACTCAACGTTCTTGGCAAAATCTGAAAAAATTAACAGCAAATCTACTTCAAAATCCTAGTTTGGTAAATGTATATTCAATGTTACAAATATGTAATGGATGACACTTGGATGACACAGCAATGAAAGTACACGAGACACGAGTTATTTTTTTTATTTACTACAGAAAAATTCCCACTTCCAGCACATTTGGCTATGAAAATTAGCTCCGATGATGTTCAATTTGATAATTCAATGTATTAATGATGTAACTGCTCAAATTGAACTCATTTCTGATGCACAATAAAACGGAAAGAGCGAAACATGAGATACGATTTCATGAATAACAATAGTGAATAGAAAATGTTACCTTCCTGCACATCATTGTGACAAAATACAACCGGAGAATCTGTGTCGAGCACCATTTGTCTACCAAAAAGTGAAGAGAGCAAATGAGAAGATATGTAATAGGAATGTATGCGAGTATTGAGAAGATATTACAATACATACTTAACATAATTTAATTCCTTCTCCAAGTCCAGCTCGCAAAATTCTTCGAAAAGGGTAGAATTCTTCTCGTCTTCGAAATCAAAATGTTGAATGCTCTCCAAGTACCTGGGAAAAAGTACTGGGAATGAAACAGAATTTACAGCCAAAGACTACACATAATTTATGCTTAGTTGATTCATGTATCTGTTAATATTTGGCAATTAAAAGTTAGCCATTATTGAAAATCTAAATGCCTAGAATTCTTACAGATTGAGTTTCTCCATGATGTACGTCGGCTCCTTCTTCACAGGCATTACGAGTGTATGGAAGCTCGCCATTCGTTTTGCAATCTGTTGCGAAATCTCCTCCTTTGATAAATCAGAGGTCTCTAAAGTTCGACACTGAAAACCCATGAAATGTTGAGTGACTTCATTGCAATAATATGTATGATATACTATGATATATTGGCTTTGTGTAAAAACATCATTTATGACACGTAAATTACATGTAAATTGTGAATTAAAATGTCTAAAATAAGCCAGAGGCGGGGTGAAAATAGCATACAGCATGTAGCATACAGAGGCTATCAATTATTCGACAACTCAACATGCAAATTGAACTATATGAGATTAAGAACTGGAAGAACTATTTATATTGTTTGACTACTATTGACTGGATATGCTTGTACTGGTTTTGTAGGGGCTAGAAATACAAACAAATTGAAATTGAAAGTAAAATTCAGCCACTTGAAGAGAACCAAAATCTACCCTCGACTAACCTTAAAATCAATGGTTTTTCAAAATCAAGACATTACCCTATGTGCTGTTGATGACATAATTGGAAATAAATTATTCCCTTTATCAGCTGAGCTAACATTACTACAGGTTGAACCTCCCTTATAAGCCACTATGAGATCCAGCATACAGCCATTATTGTATGAACTCGCAACTAGTTCATGCTGTTAGCAGTCAAGGTGACAAAATCTGCACCACAGCTGAGTGTTTTAGCACTGCAATCCCGTTAATTACCCAGATTAAGCGGCATTTTAGAATTTTGCTAAGGTTCGACCGTTAGATTTAAAAAAATTACTGGAAATCTATCTTACCGGCAAGTATTCTTCCAACCTTCCTCCAGGAAAGACAGCATACAAACGAGGCCCGATCTTTCTCTCAGCGAGAATAGAAAACACAACACTCTCCTGGATTTGAGCAGCGAAATCCTAAAAAAGTTAAAATNTTTTACCCTGTCTCTTTCTTCTTTTAGACATGTTGAATCACAATTTTGAACATCATTTATGACATGTAAGTTGTGAATTAAAATGTCTAAAATAAGACAGAGGCAGGGTGAAAATAGTATACAGCATGTAGCATCCAGAAGCTATTAAATTATTCGACAACTGCAAATTGAACTATATGAGATTAAAAACTGAAAGAACTATTTATATTACTTGACTATGCTTGACTAGATATGCTTGTACTGGTAATTGAAAGTAAAATTCAGCCACCTGGAAGAGAGAACCAGAATCTACCCTTGACTAACCTTAAAATCAGTGATTTTTCAAAATCAAGACATTACCCTATGTGCTGTTGATGACACAATTGGAAATAAATTAATCCCTTTATTAGCTGAGCTAATATTACTACAGGTTGAACCTCCCTTATAGGGCACTCTGAGATCCAGCATGCAGTCATTATTGTGTGAACTCGCCACTAGTTGATGCTGTTAGCAGCCACGGTGATAAAATCTGCACCACAGCTGAGTCTTTTAGCACTGCAATCCCGTTAATTACCCAGATTAAGCCGCATTTTAGAATTTTGCTAAGGTTCGACCGTTAGATTTAAAAAAATTACTGGAAATCTATCTTACCGGCAAGTATTCTTCCAACCTTCCTCCAGGAAAGACAGCATACAAACGAGGCCCGATCTTTCTCTCAGCGAGAATAGAAAACACAACACTCTCCTGGATTTGAGCAGCGAAATCCTAAAAAAGTTAAAATTTGGTTCGATGAATTATCGGATAGGACCAGCAATAAGCTCACAACTTTAACGAAATTTCCCTCACCTGTATAATTAGCCCATACAAACGCAGCAAAACTGTATGAGGCCCATTTTCATTTGTATTGTGCTTGTTATGCTTCGGTATTTGACAAATATACAGTTTATTGGTCAGACCACCTCTGTTGGTACAAAACATTCAAACTACAAATTAGAAAATTGAGAGAAGTATCGACTTAAATGCATTACAATAATCCTTCATTATAAATATAATAAACAATTTACCATGAATTCTTTTTACCCACCCCACATACCTACCCTAAAACTGTAAGTTGAAAATCACTCTTTTGAGTGAGCGCCCATTGTCCTTGCAAAAACTCTTTGCAAAGTCCATATGCTCGGTCATGTATTTCCAGCCTAAAGAAAATACACAGGCAGTAAATATCTTAACCTATTTACGGGGGGCTACTATTTACACTAAACTACTGTACACTCCTCTCATTATAAGTAAACTGCATGAGGAACATATTATATACACAACAAGAACTATATACTTCATTGTAATATCTATAATATAAAGAACTACCTTTTACTCTCCATGACTCCACCACTACATGCTGGTTTGCGTTTAAGCAACATTTTCTCCATTGCTTTTATATATATATAACCGAACTGAAAAAATTTATATTTAAAAACCATGAGGGTACACGAGAACAGTTATCTGTGTTGCTGCTAGGCGTCATCGAACCTAAGTAGATAGCTGAATCAAGACAAGCTGAAGCTCTATTTTTTTATTATTAGAATGCACTTTGGACTTTGCTTTGAATAAATGTTGTTGCAGTGGTTATGTTATTAGCATTGTAACTCAAGTGTCTCTGATTAATCATTGAACGCGATTCAGCAATGCGGCGTATTTTACAGCAGTCATCAAATGTACGAAGACGTGTAGAGGTCATATTAATTAATGAAAAACAGAATTAAATTTTATCTTAATCAACACATCATATATTATATCATGATTGAATCTAATTTGGGCATAGAAAGGATCTAATTAATACAGAAAAATCATTTGAAGATGTCATCGTTGTGACGTAGATAAAGAATGACCAATAAAGTTGTGATAAGTTATCCAAAGATTCTTTGAAGGTGAAATAACAATTTTTGATTCAAATTTTTGCTGTCAATGAATTGTAATAAAAGGAGTGCTTGAAGCATATGTTATATTCCATGAGAAATGCTATTTTCAATCCCTAAAATATTGAGCGGTATCCTTCAATGACTTTTCGCTGGTTGGTAAACAACACCTACCGTATTTTGCCGGAAAAAAAATACGAATAAGCAGATTTTGGTTCAACAGTTACGCCAGAAAGAATTAACGGAACTAAAAAATCAATATAATTCTGCTGTAAGTAATTTCTACCTAGTTTTACGTATATTATATTGTACACTTGATATATCATTGGAAATTACGAACGATGGTGCAATGCGTGTTATTTTAATAAACCCTCTCCTACTTCGCCGATTGATATTTTACGAATTACATCCACGGGTTAACTAGACAAGAACTGCGAGACTGCCTTGCTCAACAGAACTAAATAATAAAATCTTTACTAAGCGACAAAAAATTTCAACATTGCGGAAACAAAAAAACACAAGTTAATATGAAATCAATCGACCGTGAATAAAAACGCTGTGGTTCCGTGACTCACCGAAAACTTTCGTGTTTACTGGATGCGCATACCTCAGTTTAAATTTTAATTTCGCACGGAAAATCATTTAGCTTGACATATTTTTGTATAGAATACTATATTTTTATTATAATCACTAATTTCTCAATTCAATCGCAATATAGTAATACATGTAATTGATGCATACAAAGGTAATAAAGTAGCGACAAACTAGCTCTACAATAACTATCTGAACTTAAATACTGGAAAATTAATTCAGGCAAAACAACCTTAGAGAAATCAAAACTCGAGAAGAGTAAAGAAACAACCTACCGAGCAGCAAACCCCGTACATTCCTAAGACTAATCTCGTAATGTAAACTATAGTCTATATACATTAATCGTTTAGGAATAAAATACTAGCTGTATAGCACTTACTGCCTCCGTCAGAGATCCCCTGACAAGTAGTGACTTGGTTCGAGCAGTTTCGTCAATTGGATTCCATCCAGCACTATGAATTGAAATTTTACCGATACTAAAATCTAAGGGTTAATTAATGAGCATTTACTTTATCGGGACGATTTATTGTTGATTACTTGTGACAAAATCATCTTAATGTAAGCCATCGAGACGAAAGCTTGCTTAAATGAAATATAGGATGGATGAAAACGCGAACATTATACTTACACTTATACAAATTAAAAACGAATGAACAATTACCTCTGCAGGATGGCGACATTCAGATTCTGGTTTTCGACTTCCATTTTCAGTTACTTCACGATATACTACTTCTAGCAGTATAGATCTAACCGCTCTCGTTCGGTACAGTTGTCTTTTACAATGATTAAAACCTGGATATTTGAGATTTAAAGATTCCTTATATTGTAGCAACGTAAAATACTTATTCGCTGCAAAAACAAATCGATTATGCTACTTTCCCTCAGTAGTATAAAGGTTTCAGCAAACTTCAAGGTGACTAAAGATGAGCTCACACGCAAAAGATCCGCATAAATATCGACGATTGTAGAGTATGTCAAGAATTTTATATTGTTGATGGAAAAAACGCATCGGATATAGTCCAGTGACTGAGTAAACATAGGTAACAAATGTGATAAACAACCTGACAAGTGATGATTCTATTTAAGACTTGCAACAAACAAGTGATGAAATCACGTCTTGGTAAGACAAGATTAAAGCAAGGTTAATAAGAAAATACAGGTCACTTCAAAAGTATGTCATGTGATGACAAAGGCAGGTGACGAAACAGCATTATCACCTCTACAATAGCACTAACTGTTTAGTGCTATTACCACCCCCGGCTAAATCCGGAATCCTGTATTTATTTCGCAATTTAATACCTCAGCGCACTTGGCAAATTATGTACAGTATTGATTTTTCTTACACGTGTCATTCTGAAGGATTACGAAATAATATTTCATTTTACACTCTTCGTTCTAATGAATGAATAGCAAATGAATGAATTTAAATTCTTTAAAATAATCGGTAATTGGCCATTCTCATACACAGTAAAGCCTAAATTCCTAACCAAAATACAGTATTTAAACCTAAGTAAACTCTAGCATCAGATAAATTTGTCCTACTCCACTATGGTGTCCGTCGATGTGACTTTTATAGCATTCCATTCATTGAAATCATTCTAAAATGTTCTCTTGGGTACTACTCGACCACTGAAAAACGCAAATTTAATTCTACAGCGAGACTCGATGTTGTAACGCTCGACGCCGATAGCGGTAAATGAATTCTGGTAGGCGTGTGGACACAAGCGCCGCCTCTGTTCTTGCTCAATATGGGGTGTGACGAGGGTGTTGTATTAAGTGCCGACCAATCACTGTACCGTGCCCTACGCTGTAAACAATTAGCTGTTTAAAATATTTCTCCAATTTCCTCCCGAAGGAATCGTGTTGCATGTTATTATTAAGAGAAAAAACGACTACTTACGGAGACTGCAAACCGCATTAGTATAGCTTATCTTACTCCTTCCGTGCTATCTACAACAATGTACAATAACAGTATATTTTTAAACACAAGCTAATGGGAATATATCGGCGTTAGTCTAAATAATATGAAGCGCTGTCTCGTTGCCTTAAGGAGTGTATTATGGATTCTTATTCTATAGTAACCCAATTCAAGTGATAAGGCATCTATTTCCTTTCATTACTTAAGTCTCATTATATCCGTTGTTTACCACAGCTGATATAGAATATAAAAGAATAGCAGATGGTTTTGTCGGGCCTGGACTGAAATACATATTCTGAAGTCAAAATTACTAATGAAACAAACGCTCACTTGGTGATTTGGTACAGTTTTCAAAGTTTTTACCAACATTGTAACACTGTTAAAAAAACTGTTTTATTTGATATCATGCGCTAACTGAGTGTCGTATATCGCGGTATGAGATACAATACAAGGAAAAGACAAGCTATAATAATTATGCGAAATATCTCATTGTTTGTTGGAACATATAACGTCTCTCTATAGTACGGTATTGTGTCTTATACAACATAGCAGCCATAAACGTGATCCCTGTGAGTTTAAGCCAGCGATCCATAGCGATGATATCATCGTCAATTTTCCTACGAAATTCATTGAAAAAAACTCAACTGCTATTCAATTGTGAACGAGAGTAGATTTGAAGTATAACAGAATACTTGAGACGATAAAAGTATTTACGAACTATCGCTGGCCCAAAAAAATAAGGACAGTAAACAACAATAAAACATATCAACCTTTCTCGACCACGGCTTTAGAACGAAGAAAAACATTTAACACGACATTTAACACCACGTGTTTTGTAACGCATGGATGATATTTGGTCACTGTACATGGTTCGATGATTTCAACTGGCGACAATAAGAAGGGGAAGTTTCAAAAACTGATTACTCGATGTTTTTATGGTTTATTGCAACAGCTAGAAGCAATCACGATCTCCCTCAATCTCCGCCAACGTTCTGTTGACAAAACTAACATCATGTGCTTGATTTAGGTTCAGTAACTATGTTCTCTGGTAACAAGTACCGATCGCACAATTCCTTTGACAATTACCGATATAAGTTGTTGATTAACTCAATTAACCTTCATGTAGTGAAGCCTTTCACTGAACCAAAATGCAGAAGAAAATGAATGAATTGATTAGCAGTGGACGCCGCTTATTATGATCGTGTATAATGTTATCAAACAGGTATTGTTATCAATATCAATCAGTCCTAAAACACATTTATATCATATTCCTATCCCTCACTCAATGTTATCAGCTCGTAATTATTGTCATAAGAGACACAAAGCGATCACAATAAGCAGCGTATTCTGTATTAAGAATTGCGTATGACAGCTGATAGCTGAAAGATTAAATTTAAGAAGTATAGAAAAGTATTTATGTCAGCATCGATGTAGTGAAGGTACTGGAAGGAAGTAATTCGTTAAACAATAAACACTACAATTGATAAAGTCGGGAATGGTCTTATTCATGATTTAACAGTTACTGTTTGTAGACCAATAAAAGTCTCAAATACCAGTCGGAAGGTGGTGTAGTTCTTCCAGCTCAAGACGTCAGATTGGCGCCACCTTGCGAATAGGTGAAAAGGTGGCTCATTCGTTAGCAAGAGCGTGTCACAACTAGGAGGTTACGGGTTCGAACATCGCCGCAGCCACCTCCATGCCCCGCAAAAGCAAAACACAATCAAGGTTGACAGCTTACAGTCGACCAAGGTTTATAAATACGGTACCGACAACGTCGGGATCACTGCAGCGATGATTGTGACCTCCAATAAGGTTATAGTAACCTTTCGGATGCACCATCAATCATCCGTCAGTTACTATGTCAATACCATCTCAATAAAAGTTTTCCAACACCATCATAGTTATTTTTTTTAACAAGAAAATCATCGTGCTAATGCATTACTAGTATTCGGAAAGGTTACCACGGAGCTATGACGCATTATATTCAAAAATAATTTTATAATTAATGATAATCTGGCACGACCTGGGGAATTATATTACATTAGGGTATCAGGTTATCAATTAACATAATAAGCTAAATTGCTGAAATTTAACAACGGTTTTAGCCAGGAAATTACCTTCTGTATTTTATCTACGCAAAAGCAACCTATATTTCTAATATCGTGAACACATACACTTTCATTCCCCTCTCATAGGTTAACTCGGATAATCGTCTAAAACGGACATCCTTCCCATCCTATTGCAGACATCACGTTCAAAACAAAAGTCTAAATGTCAGCTATCGAACAAGTTAAATGAGTGAATTTTGATCTGATCAATGCTAGCATCGAAACCTATCTCACTTAATCTTGATTTCCGTTTAAGCGTATAAAAACAGTGAAGACGGGAAAATTATTATATTATGACTTATTTATAAACAAATCATTCATAGTGCTGACACTGAGATCCAGTTCAAAAATGTCACCCTTCACATATTATATTAATGAAATAATCTACAATTTTAATGCAATGCAATCTAAATGCAACTGCATAATTCATTTAAATAGGAATATTGAGACAATAATAATACTATATATATAAATGTGTAAATCTGATTTGCGGACACCTATTTCAATCGTGTTACGTGGAACTCGGTGGAAGTTCGAAACTGTCAAGTTGAGCAGTTTGCTTTTAATACGATCAATCTCAATCTCTTAAACTTGCTTATCCTTTGCAAAAAAAAAAATCAACAAAATTTGTCGTTGTGGTTCTATCTACGACGGCGGCCTTTGCATAACGAGAGGTAGGAGAGTCGGTCAAGGAAGGTCAAAGCTAGTACGATTGCGTAAAGTCTCATTTTCCCTTTGAGCTTCCTATGATATTTCATTATTGCCACTTTAATCTTAGCTGCCCAAGCGTCTATATACAATTTATTTACAATGTATTAGACATTTTGGTTCTTTTGACAGCTGAGAAATATCAGGTGCACATTGTCAATAGAGCGAATGCCCTATAAAACTGAGAGTAATTGATCATTGAACACGAAATGACAGCTACAATGCAAAACTGTTACAACTATATAAATCCATGACTCATCTTATGAATTCGGTTTCAGTGTACACCAACAATTTTAAATCTCTATTTTTTGCGGTCTTTTGATTAGCGTGTGATAATAGTTGGCATTTTCAGGCTTGGAATGATGACCTTGGTGTTGAATTCGTTTCAGAGCATTCCTAGGTAAGACAGTTACAGTCGAAAAACAGGTTTCAGGAATGATATGAAAATATTACGGTTTATATAGTAAGGTAATACTCAGCTCATGAAAGTTGCAAACCCCGAAAATCCCAAAATATCGTAATCTTGAACTTTATAAGGTGGCAGCTTATTTGTAGAATAAAGATGGTTCTTGTTATAGGATTGATTTCAAGGTAAGATACGAAATTTGCACACTGCTGTCTGTGCAAAGTCGATTGACAACGTTTCAAACAAAATTCTTATGTTCTAATGTGAGAGGAAGTGTACATGCTTGTAGATAGGCTAAGATTAGATGCATATCTACCGTATGCCCTAGATACTAGGAATTAATACTGTCCATCGGAAAGTGGATTTGAATTGCAGTTACTGAAATGTGATCAAAAGCAACCTTCCCAGCTAGTAACCTATAACCATAGTCTGAAAATAGAAATAGCCGCAAAAAAACTTATACCGTTTTTGCCGACAAACCTCATATACAGAATTCGTTCTATTAATAGCAGTTATAGCACTTACGTATTACGTAAGGTAAATGCCAACGCGAACCCTGAAAATCGTGGGGAGACATAAGAAGTACGCTTTACGAAAACACACGTATTTTTCACATTAGTTCCCATTTCCCGGAAGCAAATGTCCATTAAGGTATTAACGCGAAGTGGCTAGAAGTAATTTTGCAGAATTGTCGCTTAGGCCAGACACTTAAAATTTATATTTGGTAAAACATGACCGGAGGGCTACTGCGGAAACCCTTTGTTCATTAACGTCACCAATGCTTGAGCCGAAATTTTTACGGCCTTATAAAAGCACGCAAATGTAATTGTAAAGTGACATTCATTTTGTAGGTCGCGTCATAGGAAGTTGATTTTATGTAAGGAGGATATGATCTATTGTGATCATATGTGTAGCAGAACGGCGAATTGAAATTAAGCTGATATTTATCTTGATTGATACACGAGATATAACTTATTGAGATTTAATGCTATCGTCAAGGCTTGTACTAATTACAAATGCATTGAAAAGTTCTATTTTTTGTAGATAAATTGTAGGCTTATTTAAATATGTATTTAGTATTTATATTGGTCATACTGCTATTTGGTGCAGGGTAAGTTTATTTATTTTATATCATGTTCATATTATGATTATCATGATTAGGGGATATTTTTCATTAAATATTCGGAGATATGTGTTATACACACTGTACTGTATTTTAACGATTGTAAAAGTTTGCGAAAACGGTTTTAAAACATTTTACTGTTGGCTTGACCTTTATCACACTAAACTTAAACTTAACTAAAACTAATTTTGTCCTAAACCTGAATAAAAAAACCTGCTCTTCAAAATTCCACGTTGCTTGACATTAGCAGAGTGTCTCGATCTATCTGATTACAAGATTACTAACATAGTGTCAGTTTATCTTACTAAATATCAGATGTCGGTATGTGCCTATAACAATGTCTCGTAGCAGGTGGCAACATGCCAGGCCTCTTGTCATTATGTTCATATATGAAAATGAATGTGATTAACTCGTGAAAACTTATTACAGTATATTCATCGAAGGATTATCCCGGCAAGTCATCAAATCGTAAAAAAAATTATTTACAATCATAACAGACCTCAACTTTCAAAACCTGATAGATTACTATGAAGTATAAATAAAAGCAAGTAACACAATAACCGCCGAAGTGAACTCGTTGAGTCCATTACAGGATTCCACCTCTTCTTGCCGTATTATAAGAAGATGTGCGGAACCATAGACGTACGGGAACTCTGCTTTTTAAGGGCGTTTTCGATTGGCCCGAAATTTTACACAGATAAATACACTAATCCATATATATATAATATTTTCAACTGTAAATTTGGTGAACGTTTTCCTTTTGCTAATTTAACAATCTAACAAGTCTTATTATTTGCGTTCGCTACGAATGAAGTTGTAATTTCACATATGCTATATGGAAAATAGCTGGCATATGTAATTATAGTAATTTATACAGTATGAAATTTTGCATTACATGATAGATATACGTAAAGGGAATTTTCAAATGTGTGAATTAAATTCAGGAATAAAGATTTTACACATCTCGAATGAAAATAACTCTGACATACATTTATATGTGAAACAGAATATTTTCAGTAAATAATAATGACCATGAGGCAATTGTTTGCAATCGCAACAAGAGGTACCAAAGTTACCAAAGTACCCAGGCTACGTCACATCCGACAACTAAAAATTCAGCCAAGAAAATTTCTATTTTAATTTACATAAATTATATATTTAAATATTACTATTTTCAGATCATCATCTGAAGACTCGTATGATATTGGGTCAGGCTCAGGTCAGTACTGAATGAATGATTTAATATTTCGTGTCTCGAACTGACAAAAACTTATTTAGCTCTATTGGCATTTGTCAGCTGAATTGTCATACTTGAAATATATTTATAGGGGAACCCATCAATACTGTGACGGCAGCGCCAAAAATTAGAACAACTCCAGTGATATCGAGACTATTGAAGGTAGATTTGTTTGCATCATTTCTAGCATCGTTTAATTCAAACCTCCGTTATTACGGCATGATTTTCAAGCTGGGTAAAGTTTTTTATCTTTCAAACTTGTGTGATGAGTTAACTGCATGGCCACAGAAAGCACCACAATCCTGTTCCAGGCTCGTGCGCTGTGTTTGTGTAAATAACAACAGTGGTTGTGACTGGACGGTTTTCCTCTTATTAAAAATGTTCGACGCTAGTTATATTCACATTTAGCCAGATTTACGCTGAACAAAGCCAACTATAGATCATATAGCATGATCCACTCTATGTGATCGTCTTGCACTGATACCATCGTTACCAAAAGCCACGACGTTAGATTATGCAAGAAAATCACATAAGGCAAATATCAAATAACACAACTTGCATTATCGCGTCAGGAATCGTGAGATTATCCAATAATTCCCTGCATCGAGTTTCAGTATTGCTTTGAAGAACCTGTTTTTCGAAGTCGTATTTCAGGAATTCTCACTATTACGAAGAAATATTTCAACGAAGATATTCCTAATATAAACTTTTTTCTGATAAAAAGGATGCGGATATATGCATAAGTATCAAAGAACAATTCTCAGCACACAGCTGGTAAGTTTTACGATTGATCGTACCGTAAGAACATATCGCGGTTACACAGTTGATTTCACACTTGTATTGAATTATTCAATTAAGTTCAGTAGAGTATTCGTGCCTTCTATTCGTATCATTAGCACATTTCAAATAGAATAGATACGGATTTGCGCTCCGTATGGGGCCGGAGGGGGTAAAACCCTACCCTATAACCGTGGAATATGTAACCAAAGAATATGAATACCATCGTATTAAAATAGAACTAATTTTTACTTCAAGCCTGAAGTATGCCCATGGTTGTGCGAGATAACATCTCCAGCATCAAGTTGCGGGAAAGAATGGCGAAAACCTCCGCTGAGAATAAAGAAAATTGCCGGTGGATTCAAATCGAAAAGAAATTCATGGCCGTGGATGGTGAGTAATTATTTGATGACGTTTATAAAACTCATTACACGTCATCACACTGATCGATTATTTTCTGGGATTTGATAAAAAGGAAAAGGAAACCTATGATTCGTTAGCTAAAGGTCATGAGTATTTAAATTTACTATGTACCGTACACGTGCTGTGCTGCATTGATGACGTATCAGGTTTAGATTTGAAGGCAATTAATTATCTGTACAGCGGTGTATCGTATTTCGCACGACCCCAACTTCCTGCGTTTCGATTCGGAGTTCGAACGATGCTTTCAAGTTCGACAACGAAGTTGAATATATGTATTTTAATAGGGATTTTGCCAAGACAATGAAATCCGTTGAAGCTAACCGGAATTTTCAAGTTAACCGACTAGTTGCATGTCATAACTGTCTTAGCTTAGGTGGACCACTTCTATTTGATGGGTTTGCTCGGTAAAACATACTGTACAAACTGGCAGACATATATATATACATAGGTTCACTCTTATACTTGCATCATATACATATATATAGAGACAAGAAACAGTCACCACATACAGTGTATTTGTCCGCCGCTAGAAAAGGCATACAAGGTTAGATTAGTACAGGATTTCTGCAATTTATCAGGTTACGATTCGAAGTGATTATCAGTTTTTCAAACGGTGAATTCTGCCTTGCAGGCATATGAGATATTCAACTGACAACTGATTACATGTTGGTTAAATTAGTAATGAGATTATGTGGCAGAATGCCTCAGGACCATTTTGTGTGCAGTATTAGCAAATGTAATAAAGCGTACTTAGTGTATTGTGTCATGTAGCGTATAAGCAAATCTCACGCAAGCCTTTAACAAAGTTAATATAAGGGAAAAACTTTCATAGGTATAAATCCACATTTATTACGATACTGAGCCGTTTGAAGCTGCGAAATATTTGTCTGTTGTTTCGCTGGACGTGTTATTTTGACCGATAGGGAGCGTTAAAGCAGTCTCGTGGCGTGTCCCGGCTCTTGACTCATTTATTTTAAACGCTACAGCCTGTGCCTAGGTACCTTAAGACTAATTTGGTTCAAATCGGTCCTGCTGTTTGGTTTTCTATATCGGACAAACAA
This sequence comes from Halocynthia aurantium, assembly GCA_013436065.1. Lineage (NCBI taxonomy): Eukaryota > Metazoa > Chordata > Ascidiacea > Stolidobranchia > Pyuridae > Halocynthia > Halocynthia aurantium. Next base: position 17,203 of record QXVX01008380.1, read on the forward strand.
ACTTCCTCTTTCATGTACCGTATCTGATAAGTTAAGTTTTCTAATAGTAAACGCTTTATCTATTGACAGGCTGCTTTATGGAAAGATGGGAAACTTTTATGCGGTGCAACACTGATTTGTCGTGGATGGGTTATCACAGCTGCTCATTGCTTTCTCGATCCCAACACAGGAAAGGTTTTGTGAGTGAAATTATTGCGAATCTCATAATTATTAGCGAAAGGAATCAAGCTTTTCAAATTGCAAAATAGTCGTTCCCATATTCGACACCTCCTAAAACAGGGTAGTCAAACTTGAGCCACCAACCGCATGAACGTAAAATGTAAAGAATTCGGAACATCAGAAAATTTTCGATCCCCCAAAGTTGGAGTTAGATCACCCTGTCCTAAAACTTGAATATTGATTTCACAAAACCTGTAGGTTGTATGACATTGAATGAGCAAGACTTCACCACCTGTAATTCAATATGTCTTCCTAGATTAGGGGAAGGAATGTTCATCTACCTCGGAAGATACCTCAAAAACGGAAATCATAGAACAGTTAGGAAGATTGAAGTGATTGCAGAAAATGTAAAAATTCATCCAGGATATGATATTGTGGTAAGAAATTGTGATTATTTCAAATTCCATCGAGGCAACGATATCTGTATAATAAGTTTGTTTGTTTCTCCTGAAACGATAAAAAAAGAACAAAGAAATCCTTGTCCGTTAAAAGCTTACGGGATCGGATTGCTCTGCTAGTATGCAAATAAAATTGAAATTATCTTTTCTAAGTTATACCCAGCAGAGACTTTCGTCATGAAACCTGAGCTAGGTTTATGCTTATGTAACTTATGTATTAATATGAGCTTCACTCATGGGTAAATTCTGCTACAAAACCTCGGTCCTGGTTTTAAGTTCAACGAATTAGTGAGGTTCAGGTTACGACGCAGCAGATAACGTGAGGTCGGTATTCAACAGGCTATGAAACGGTTGGATGTTGGCAGTGTCTTTCCCTATCGCATGATTTATTTGTACTTTACGTGCGATATTATCATGATTTTTCGTTTTTCTATTGATTATTTATACTGTTTTTGATGGGGTTATATATGTAAGTAGATGTATACTAGTCGTGATGCATTACAACCGACTTTCCAAAAATATTACACCGTTCACCCTTAATCGTATCATCAATTTTTCCACTACAGAGAAGGATTCATGACATTGCGTTGATTCGCCTTCCAAAACCAATGAATTTAAGTCGAAAAATTCGGCCTATCTGTTTACCACAGTTTGGACGTAGAGCACCAAAGGCAGGAACAAACTGTCGAGTAGCTGGTTGGGGAGAGACAATGGGTAAGTCGAACTAGATGTTGTATTCAAAAATGGATACACGGAAATATTCCTAGTGAACTTGGGCAGTGGCATTTATTGTCAATAATACAGTCAAAACCCCCGAGTTACGTCGTTCCGACTTTACACGCCTTTTTTAGAGTAATTTTTGGTTTGCCGACGTTATCAGCTCCAGCGTACGTCAGAAATCGACTTACGCCGGGGTCTCTGGAACTAATTATTGACGTAACGTGAGGTATTACTATGCTCTGTATTTCCAATCTTTGAACTGTTTAATTTTGCAGGAATTGGTCCGAGTAATCATAGGTTGAAGGAAGCGATATTACCAATAGTTTCAAATAACATTTGCAAGCTGACTTATTACTTTTCACAAACTCAACTTATCCTATGTGCTGGAGGTCAACAAGGACATGACACATGTCGAGTGAGTGGATGATATTATGCAATTCTTTTGTAATCCTGTCACGAGTCAAGACGAGTGATTCTATAGAGGGAATATTTCTCAGTAGTCGAGTCAATTTATACACCAAATATATCTCAAGCTGAGTAACAGCTTATCTGATTCTCAAGTGGCGTCACGTTGGGTTATTTGACCCAGTTAATCTTAGTAAACAAAGAAAAATTCATCACACAGATTTTTAAAATGAACACTAGAATTATTGTTTCGTATTTTATGTATATATCCTTATTATAGCTTACATTCAGCGTGGTACAATGCTAGTAATGTGCCCGAACCGTGTGCTGATTGAATATGTTCGCAATCAGTTCTAAATACAATAAGATACCTATATATATATACACACACACGTGTACATGGCGGAGTGCATTTCATTAGATATATACTTTTTTTACAATTCCATTGTTTACCAAATGGCCCCCTTATACGTCTATGAGCGGAAGGTGGGTCCCCCTTAACTTCTGATCAGACTCACATATATTCTTACAAAGAATCAATCATTTATCATATTAATTGATCCAGGGAGATTCCGGCGGACCACTGGTATGTGAATCTGATGTAACTCCCGGTCAATGGCAGATACAAGGCGTCGTAAGTTATGGATCGAAAGCGTGTGGAACAAAAGACAGACCCGCTATATACACACAGGTAATGTAATGCAACAAACCAGAAAATTTAGAACAAAACAAAACTCTATATGATGAAATTAAGTTCGTCAACAAAACACAAAGGGTCGATATAGATGATCGACTCCATTGTTTACTGTCAATATATATTTGAAATATGATCTTCGTCCTAGGTACGAACCGGGAGGCAATTTCTATTCGAGAACAAGAAATAGAACGTTGTAGGAAACAGTGTTTTTTGAATAGTATTTCAATATCTGGATGGTACTTAAGTATTAAAATAACGTACTAAGTTAAACACTGTATATATAAACTTGAATATAAGCAGGCTACATAAACGGTTCCGTAAAACCTACGTACGTGAAGTACGAGGTTTTGTGTCAAGACCAATGCTGCTACATTTATAGTTCTTACGAGGCAAACTTGGAAAATAATTATTTTATGGGGAGCAGCACACATCTTTATTTAATTATCATATCTGAAATTTGGTTTGGGTGTCTTTGCAAAGCATGAACTTATCCGGAAAGGATTGAATTAAAATTAGCTAGAGAATTTAACCATCAATTATCCATATTCTTTTGGGGCCGGTCACGAAAATATCTGAGAACTAAAACTTATTCACATCTCCTTCCTTATATCAGATATCATATTACTTGTTCTGGATTTATGGAATGTTCGCAAGAGAATGTCAAGCATGGAGGAATGAAAGTCTATGACAATGACATCACGAATTAGTGAAGGATATACATACATCTCAATAGAAAATCAGCTATCTATGACGTTCATTGCTATTATTTATATTTGAACGTCAAAACGAAGCGCATTACAACGCTGAATGAAAACAAACAAGGAATTCGTGAATCAGTTTTCAAACTCTTTCAGTAATAAATTATTGTTATATCATTCTTTGAACTGTTCAATTTCCTTCAACGATCTAACAAGCAGATGTTATATTTTGATCTAATTGGCTTAAAGTCGGGCTAATCCAGGAGATCGTCACCCTCATCTTCCGTTAGCTGGAGATGTGGTGGCATATTACATAGCATAGTACACATATTTTAGTTAGTTATCAACCTTTTTCCGTTCCGTCCGCGGGTTTCATCGAATTTTCAAAAGATATTTATTTATTTTTCTATGGGAATTATCGTGATACAGAAAGGTTAACTATACATAATGATGTATGATATAATATGCGGTTCTATGGTATGCAGTAATACAAAAAATACCTTGTTCTTTCGAATGGAAATGATAACGTTCCATTATCACAAAATTTAAGAGATACACATGGAATTTTCGCGTTCTGTGGCGTAATAAGGTTAAATGCTAAGTGACTTTACCGCTTTAACTAATCTCATAAACTGTTTTCGATGTAGTAATAGTTATTTTGCAATATCGCAGATCACTTTCTCATGTACCTAAGATTATAAGTGTTTAACCTTGTCTGAATAATGTCAGCGATAATGTACATCTGTCAAGACGGAATGAATTAAAGTATTACGATATTGCAATGACAAATAATCTTTTAAGGCCAGAACCTAATACGACAAGCAATGAGAAAGTGAAAGTAATATGGAAACTATCACGCAATGCGCTGTAAGTACTGTAATCGAAAAGAACTTGAAAAATGTCATCGATAAACAACAGACCTCCCTCAAAGACATTTATCAAAAGCTTAAGAAGCTCAGCGGATTTGCTCCAGTAAAAACCATTATTGAACTCTTGCGCAACCTAGCGAATAAAGTTAAGTTCTCAGCACTGATTACCAGTTTTCACCTCGATACTTTAATGCCAGTACTCGGATACAAAATTTGATTGATCTAATATACACTCATAGGGAACTGCGTGCATAATTTCAGCTTTCTATCATACATGGTTATTTCAATCACAGCTTAACATAAACAAATATCGATTCCCACAATTTACGAGATGATGCAGTTACATGTTGGACATGGAACGATAAGAATTTTGATTCATAAATACAAATGGTCAAACAAAAGAAACAACAAGTCAAATTCGTCATCCAAGACAAAGCCTATGACTAAAAACAACTATTCTATCCATCCCCTGCTTCACCTCAGAAGACGTTATTGAGCGTGAATACAGAAGCTCTCAACTTACGAACAAGATAAGTACCACGAGGAAGTTTGTAAATCCATACTGCCTTAAAAATGTCCTGAAAAAGTTTCCCAGCAATACCAACAGACAACCGACAATGGTGAAAGCACAAAAATAAGAAATTTTGAAACAACCGCAGTGAAAACATCAACAACAACGCAGCAACCCGCAACTGACACGGTGAACCGCTGTACAACGGAGCGTGCACTACAAACAAAATTAGGCAAAAATTAAACTACTTTCGGACCGAATATTCGCAAGTCGTTTGTTCGTAAGTCAGGGAGCGTCTGTATAAAACATGAACCCACGGTGTAAACATATATTGTGATTTTATATCAACAGCTAAGTCTTATGACAGATATGACTATATTTCATCGCTTTGTCTCTCGTGATAAAGATTACAATAGCGTGTTCCCACGAACTAGCTAGTAGTTTGAAATATCCCAATGTTATATCGACCCAAAGTTTATTTAGTTGAAGAGCAAATTTACCATTTAGGTCATACGTAAAGCAATTGTGCTCTCTATTTGTAATACAATCTTTCTTAAGTTCAGTTATCTGGGCAAAAATCGAACGTTGGAAAAGCGAAAAGCTTGTAAAATGGATTTCAATCATTTTAATTCTAAATGCAATATCATAATATTACTATTATTCGTAATACCCTTCGTAGTAATCGTGTGAGTAATTGGCAATATGCGTTAGGAAGTTATGAATATGAAGTTAGGAAGGAACAGCGATGATCAAGATAATGAACAAAGCAGTATTATTATTGATACACCCGATACACCCAGAGTCACAGGTATTGGTATCTTTCTTAACATTCTATTTTTTTTCACTACCTTAACAGTATACGAAGATGATTTAAACTGAGTACGTTACGTTAAGCTGAAGGTAACAAAATTACGAATAAAATTTCTATTATATTAATTATATATTATGTACCTAGAAAATAACACAATGGCATTCACTTCAATATCTATATTTAATACAAGTCAAGTGGTATTTACATAGATATATTTATTGTTTGTGCATGTAAACATGCTGTCAGTAACTAGGTAATGAGTCAATGTTAAAAGATAAAAGTAAGAATCCACTGCCAGAGGTAAATGGGAGAGAACATCATGAGACACAAGATAACCGGGTAAAATTAAACTCACTCTTTACCAATATTCTACATTTAGGACTAGAGAGGCATGCGAGGAGTATTCAAAAATCTAATGAATTTCAACCACCCTGAAAGTTCAGAAAATATATATCTAATTGGCCGAAAGGAGATGTTTAAATGTGGGAACAGATGTAGGGCGTCCACCGGTATTTGATATCACTTTTCAGAGTTATTCTAAACGCACAAAGAGACGAAATTCCATCAACGTAGATTATTCCAATACCTCGTTATTCAAGTGTTAGTTCAGGATTATTCACTCTGCTGAAATATCATTTTTTTACAGTGATTTTATTACATAAAAACAGTCGAATCCGAATATAATTACTGGCTTTGGGCCGTGAAAACTAATTTCTTTCAAGCTGACTTAAATTATGTTTTTGATCAAAAAGCGGTGTACGAATTTGTTAGTATTGTCCGGACGTTTATTAGCGCAGACGAGGTAATTAAAAACGGATTCCAATGTATGTTGATAGGTGTGTATATGCATTTATATATTCAGCATCTGAACTTATCCATATCTAAACCGTATACGTCATAGCTATGACATCATCAGCCAAGAATTTGGATCATTTTTTCGCACACCCATTTGTGGCAATGATGACACATCAGAAGAACTAGAAAGAAAAAGGAAAATAAATCACAGGTAATTCTATAGAGCGGTCAACAGCGTTCAGTAAATTACATTCTAGCAGATATGGCATGGTATAATTATGATAAACCAATACCTTCGGTGATTTATATTTATATATATTTAGCGAGAATATCCCTTAATGCGGTCGGATAGTATGAGGTATTTTGATACATGCAGTAGTGGGATTCAGCGGGCTCGCACCGGCTCTTGCGAGCCCGTTCTTGGTATTTCATGAGTTCGGCGAGCCGGTTGTTAACAATGCTGGCTTTGTGTCCATTAGCTTACATAAATCACCCTTCGTGATCAGTGGTAGAAAAAATAAGCTGACAAATAAGCCTAGGTCAGTAACCAGGCAACAACCGGAGATTATTACGGCAAGGTTCTAGAAGTTGTGCCGGAGGGTTTGGCCGAAGTCGTCTTACGGACGAATATTCAGGGCTTCCACTTTCAAGAAAAATATTTTGTCCGTGGTAGTTGTGAATTGTGATTGGTTGGGGTGATGATGATTGATGATGTCTTTGCTTAGCTGTTATAATTTTTGTGGACTTGCATTTGTGGTTTTAGGCCCAGTTTAATTGTTTTCCAGAGGACGTGGGCTATAGGGAGCAGGGACCACGGTAGGCTACCGTAGTCTAGCTTTCAGGCTTTAGACCAGGGGTCGGCAACCTTTCTCTAGCCGCTGGCCAAAACACAACTCTGCAAGATCTTAATGGGCCGCAGGGGCGTAGCCAGGGGACCCCCCAAGAGGAGAGCCTGTTCTTAAAATTTTTGAATCCCACCACTGGATACATGGTTACCAAGAACTGGGTTTATCTTATACGGTTCGGTTTTACACGTTCTTTAGTTTATTGGAATAAAATCAGGTGTGGTTAAAATGCACGTCAAGACGAACGCGTAGCTTAAACTAGAAAATCCTTTTAACAGAGGTTATAGTTTGCATATTTGTTTGCAGAGTCAGCATTTTACAGATCTCTGTGTATTACTTTTACAAAGTGAAGTAATCCATAGCTTTACGATTTTTTTTTCTCTGATCTTACGTCACTTAGCAGCGTCACCTCGACATAATAAAAGTACGTGATATGAATAAATTATTCCTTGAAAGCATCATAAAATTATATATAATAACTGAAATAATTTCATGTATAATACAGTATACATCGTATAATAAACGGTTAACATGTAGTTCCGCCTTCCTAATGCGCTACGGCTCTGCTGCTGGTTCTCAAACAAGCAATAGAAAGGCGGGCAACGCGGACCGCTAGGAGTCTTATCAAAGGGAATTTAGTGGTCAGCATGGATCAACGAGAGCTCGTATTTGTATGAAGGTCTGGTATGCAGTTACCCCTACTATTGTATATGGATACTTCACGTTTGTTTAACTATGGGTTGAAGGTAAAAATAATTCGATAGTTTTTCTCGATACAGTTTAGGTTTACGATTATGAAACCTAAAAATATTCGGTTACTGTGTTCCGTCGATTATTTCACAGAATATTTCACACAACCGCATCCCGACTCTTCTCACCATACTGAATAATTGAAACTCAATTCCCGTGAACGCCGTACTCCCACACAGAGCAATTCAAACTATTTCTTATCGATAATACAGTGTAAGGTAGTTACTTTTCTCCTGGCTGAAGAGGACTCCCTTTACCGGTATTGATTTTTACTTGAAGTGCATTCAAAGAAGTGAAGCTTAGATAAGGGGGTAAAATGTGTGAAACTTATATTTGAAAATAGCATATACTCGTACAATGGGTCGGTGGTCGGGATCAGGGAAACAAGAATAGAAATGAAAAACTGACGTGTGCACAACTGACGCGCAGCAGCAATTATTGAACCGCGTAATCTATGAGGGAAGACCAAGCATTCCTTTCTACTTCGCTAACTGTGGTTGTTTTTGACTTTCTACGTGAGATTTAAAACTATATATTACGAAGGAATTTTGCCTAAGATGTATATATTGGATACACACGGTTGCATGACTATGCTCGCAAATTTCACTTCCAGTAGTCGGGTTTTGATAGTGGAAATTAATTAATTTAGATTGATTTGGATATATGGATATTGATTAGCAAAGAAAAACGTCTTCACTTTGAATTTTGAAACTTTTGTCTTTACGATTCTGAGAGTAATTGTCGAGAAAATGTGCTTTCAAATACTAACATCCTTGTCCGGCTGAATTATAGTCCTTAGAATCTACTATTGTACAATCATACCTAGTGTTGTTGTGCGACATTTAAATCTATTATAAAATCATTCATTCATTTATTCATCAATTCATTGGATTCTAATGGATTCGCAACTAACGATTTCTTTACAATCCAATTCGTAGCCAAACCACAACCGTCAAGGAAATATGGATATATCAGTCGCCTGTTAGTTTTTATGTGTCTGAACGTTTTCAATCCAATTTGATTTTCGTGTTTATTTCATCTCAACCCTGATTGCTCTTAAAAAAATCTTTTAGAAATTGAATACGTACGTTTTCTCTTCGTAGAATGATTCCAGTGACGAATTGCTCCACAATTCTTGTTACAAAACCTCTGTTTGCAAGTAGCAATGAAATAGTTTTTGAACGACATTCCTCTCTTCTCTCTGTGATGACTTTCATCAATATCTGCTTCCTCATCCTCTACAGATCTTTTCTGTACAAAACAAAAATTATTTTATTGTCTTTTTCCTAGTAACCCGGTTTTGATCACGAGGCCTTAAGTGCATTTAACACAGCACATTTTGAAAACTATTATTTAATTATACATACTTCAATTAAATGAATATTTATTATATTCTATCAGGCATGCTGTAAAGATTTATTTGACGGGGAAACGAATTCAGCACTTAACGCTCATGATATATTCAGAAAGAGAGCGCTATGGGGCATTATAACAATACAGCAGTGTATATGAAATAACTAGATTCTTCTAGCTCAGCTTTCTTGGAGATATAAATATATACAGTACTTACTTCCTGACATGATGGACTAAAAGTATAAAAATGTATATGGAAAGCTACATGCCCACATAAGTTACTGAGGATGAGTAACTGAACATATCAAATGAGATATTAGAACTCTCGGATTGGTTCTTATGATTGATATTGACTGAAAGCGGAACAGCGCAAAGCGAGGTAATAATGCATAGGAAACTTGGAATACCGTTTAATTTATTAAATGTGACAATTCAGTAAGGCTTAACCTAGATATTTAAGTAAATATATCATCTAAATTTAACACTCATAAATGAAAGATTGAAAAGAACACGTAAAATGTTTTTTACAGACATCAAACGACATTCATTTTAGTATTAAAGGTAAAAGGAATGATTAAACTTACTTCAATACTGTCGAAAGGATAGTTTTCCAATTTGACCCCGCTTGCATCTGAAAATCAAGGAATAAGTTTTATAAACATATATTTTTTAAAAACAAGTCAGTGGTTGGATTCAACCGGTTCCGACCAGATCGCGTCAACCGGTTAGTAAACAATACGGAATATCACAAAACCAGTTCCTGGATTGTAAAATGCAAATCGTACATTGCCACCAAGTATGTACACAGCATGCTAGTTAACGTGAAAGAAGAGAAGTCTAGTGGTGTAAATAAACTGCAGACGTGCAAACCATGCAGAAAATAGGGAATATACATAAACCCGTTTTCTATTAAAACGTATTAGGTGTCATGGTGGGTGAGTGAACTCATTACTGCTGTTGTCACGTTTGTAATGTGTATCTACCAAGTTTTATTGCCCGCTACTAACATCTTCATCACCAGCATATTTCATTTAGTAGTATAAACAGAAGTGGGACTGTGATCCTAAATGAAATATGCGAGATTAACTAAATTGAATTGTCGCATCGAATAATTTTGTATTCAGTACAGTAAAGTATTACTCCAACTGTGTTTAATTTTTGATATCTTGACTAATTTCATTATGAGCCTGAAAAGTGGCTAAGCCTCCATCCGAAATCTCTTCACATAACACAGATGTGTTGCACTGTACAAATTCGAGATGCCATACTACAGTGATATTAAGACGCTGGAAACTGCAAGGGATTTGTCTATTGTTTTGATCATCGTGTAATTCTGACCCCTAGAGCTTCTCCGGGGCCTTCCCGGGCTCCATGGCATCTCTTATGCGGCGGAATAGCCTAAGTAACCAGACAAAATTAGGTTCAAATTGGTCGCACAGTTTGTTTCTCTACAGCGAACAAATGAACAAGCTACCTTTTTCATGTCCAGTACCAGCAGAGCGACCCGACCTTGCCTGGGTGTAAGGCTTCAAAGGGCTTACTTTATGTATACGGTATCTGTTGGCAAGTGAGACAAGCGTGGAAAAGCTTTTAAATAACTCGATAACTCAGTAGTATACGCAAAGAAGGGTTAAGCTAAGGTTTTGCAAGTGAATACTTTGATTACTATTGATCTCGGAAAAATTCATTTTTCAAACTTCAATTCATTTTGAACCTACATAAACTTATGTGAAGTATCTTACTCAGCTTATTGTAGCTTACCAAAAAGATGTGCAGGTCAATTACGAGCTTTGGACCTAGACTTGCGCTTGTATATTAGCCGAGCCGTTTTTACATAAGGATTGGTCTGCAGCATGAATCATTTTGATACCAGAATCTTAAGTGAGTAAATCCTCAAGTATATTTAACCTTTTGCGAAATTTATGATCTTAAGTACAAAAATGTAATATACTAAAACGTACCTTACAATACTTGAATGCTGTGCAATCTTTTACTTATAAACACTGTTCTGCAAGCCTTTGTAGTATTACAAAAACACGCTGAACATAGACCTAACTTTAGAGACGGATACTAGATCAGACGAGACACTATTTGTACAGTACATGTAACAACATATCTTGAGACTATAGCCACATCAAATTGTCCTTAGCAAAACAGTGATTACTGTCGAAATGTGTCCAATTATAAGATACGTTGAATGTAAAAATCGCGCAATTGTTTCATTCGAAATAATTAGCTTTTTAGTTCAATCAGCATTGTATAATTCCTCCGGTCTAGCTTGGAAATTTTGTGAGGCAATTCGGGTGAAACACTAACATTCCTGTGACCCTCTGATTGTCCAAATAGTTATTACTAGGCCTGAGGTGACACATTATTCTATTAAATTACACTGAGAACAAAAAAGATTATATTTACCTTACCCAAAAGCTTACAGACAGTAATATGGTTAGTGATTTTTAGTGTATGTGCTTCCGTGAGTCTCAGCGAAGTACCGTACACGACGGCGCATAAGTTAATAGGCGTATAGGGCGAGCCCAAAATTTTGAAGTGTATTTAAGTCCTATATTCGCCGGATAAGTCGACGCTTAAATGATGTAACAGCGCTTGATCTAACTGTCAAGAATTTGTATGCGTTTACTTTGTTTGTATGTGTACTTCCATACAAGATATGGTACATGACTGATGTGATGGAATTGATAAACCAGTGTATGAATATAGGCCTGTAAGTAGTGTCACGGTCCTATTTTCGTCTCTGCCATGTATCGACAACTTTATGCTCGGCGTATTAGTCGACCCCCGGATTTTGGGTGAATTTTTTCATTTTTCCTTATACACCAGTATGGACGATTAATCTTATTTTATTCATTTTGAAGTTTAACAACATTCGATCTCTGAAATATTCCCGAATATATATACATATCCAACCACTGTTAATTTAGGATATGTGACGTCCTCTACCTGTGTTCTCGGCGATACTATTCTCCTCGGAACCTTCACATTGGCAGAGGAAGCAAAAAGTTGCCAGTACGACAAAGAGTCCAATGAGCGATGATCTCATACTTGATTTCTTGATATATCAAAGATATGCAATAGAACTGGAAATAAAAAAGTAATGTACTGTAGATTACGAACAATATTGGATGGAATATTCCTCTTAATACATAGAGCTAGCTGACTCTTCTGCAATAATAGTGTTAAATGATCTGAATTAAAAAAGGGCCATTACCAATAGGGCAAGTAGGTCTTTGGCCTTCGGCTCACTGACATCTTGGGACCCATTAATTTGTCGTAATGTTGTGTCACATTGTGTTGGAATTTTTATTTCCTCAATTATGATATTATTGAATATTAAATGAACGTCGGGTTAAGTGGGTAAAGTGAAGGTTAACACTGTACAATAGTGACTCTCCACCTTGTCATCTCAAGGCCAATTTTTCGTATATTATTGTGGACTAGCACCGCCGCACAAGTCCTATGCTATGCTGACCTTAGTGAGATTTTTCTAATTTAAAAATATCAGTTCCAAACCACAGGGGCGAAGTGTAGCCCACGGTAACAACCACTGCTGAGCAACATTCCGAGTATAAACTTTAAAACTACGTGCCTCTTCAGAAATTGCCACCATGAATATTAACGCACGGGTTATGATAATACAAAAGTGTTTACAAACGGTAGAGTAAAACCACAGAATGAAAACAAAGAATTCTTTTCAGTAAACCCTTTGACATTATTGTTCAGCAGTAAAAAGATTAATCATTGCGGGAGATCTTCGTATCTATTACTTACTCTATAGTGATGTAAGATGATAGATGGATATACAACAACCAGTACTCAACTAAACATATGGGGTTNCGGCGCATAAGTTAATACGCGTATAGGGCGAGCCCAAAATTTTGAAGTGTATTTAAGTCCGATATTCGCCGGATAAGTCGACGCTTAAATGATGTAGCAGCGCTTGATCTAACCGTCAATAAATTGTATGTGTTTACTTTGTTTGTATGTGTACTTCCATACAAGATATGGTACATGACTGATGTGATAGAATAATAAACCAGTGTATGAATATAGGCATGTAGGTAGTGTCACGGTCCTATTTTCGTCTCTGCCATGTATCGACAACTTTATGCTCGGCGTATTAGTCGAACCCCGGATTTTGGGTGAATTTTTCCATTCGACTTATACACCAGCATGGACGATTAATCTTATTTTAATCATGTCGAAGTTTAACAACATTCGATCTCTGAAATATTCCCGAATATATATACATATCCAACCATTGTTAATTTAAGATATGTGACGTCCTCTACCTGTGTTCTCGGCGGTACTATTCTCCTCGGAACCTTCACATTGGCAGAGGAAGCAAAAAGTTGCCAGTACGACAAAGAGTCCAATGAGCGATGATCTCATACTTGATTTCTTGATATATCAAAGATATGCAATAGAACTGGAAATAAAAAAGTAATGTACTGTAGATTACGAACAATATTGGATGGAATATTCCTCTTAATACATAGAGCTAGCTGACTCTTCTGCAATAATAGTGTTAAATGATCTGAATTAAAAAAGGGCCATTACCAATAGGGCAAGTAGGTCTTTGGCCTTCGGCTCACTGACATCTTGGGACCCATTAATTTGTCGTAATGTTGTGTCACATTGTGTTGGAATTTTTATTTCCTCAATTATGATATTATTGAATATTAAATGAACGTCGGGTTAAGTGGGTAAAGTGAAGGTTAACACTGTACAATAGTGACTCTCCACCTTGTCATCTCAAGGCCAATTTTTCGTATATTATTGTGGACTAGCACCGCCGCACAAGTCCTATGCTATGCTGACCTTAGTGAGATTTTTCTAATTTAAAAATATCAGTTCCAAACCACAGGGGCGAAGTGTAGCCCACGGTAACAACCACTGCTGAGCAACATTCCGAGTATAAACTTTAAAACTACGTGCCTCTTCAGAAATTGCCACCATGAATATTAACGCACGGGTTATGATAATACAAAAGTGTTTACAAACGGTNAGGCAATTCGGGTGAAACACTAACATTCCTGTGACCCTCTGATTGTCCAAATAGTTATTACTAGGCCTGAGGTGACACATTATTCTATTAAATTACACTGAGAACAAAAAAGATTATATTTACCTTACCCAAAAGCTTACAGACAGTAATATGGTTAGTGATTTTTAGTGTATGTGCTTCCGTGAGTCTCAGCGAAGTACCGTATACGACGGCGCATAAGTTAATAGGCGTATAGGGCGAGCCCAAAATTTTGAAGTGTATTTAAGTCCTATATTCGCCGGATAAGTCGACGCTTAAATGATGTAACAGCGCTTGATCTAACTGTCAAGAATTTGTATGCGTTTACTTTGTTTGTATGTGTACTTCCATACAAGATATGGTACATGACTGATGTGATGGAATTGATAAACCAGTGTATGAATATAGGCCTGTAAGTAGTGTCACGGTCCTATTTTCGTCTCTGCCATGTATCGACAACTTTATGCTCGGCGTATTAGTCGACCCCCGGATTTTGGGTGAATTTTTTCATTTTTCCTTATACACCAGTATGGACGATTAATCTTATTTTATTCATTTTGAAGTTTAACAACATTCGATCTCTGAAATATTCCCGAATATATATACATATCCAACCACTGTTAATTTAGGATATGTGACGTCCTCTACCTGTGTTCTCGGCGATACTATTCTCCTCGGAACCTTCACATTGGCAGAGGAAGCAAAAAGTTGCCAGTACGACAAAGAGTCCAATGAGCGATGATCTCATACTTGATTTCTTGATATATCAAAGATATGCAATAGAACTGGAAATAAAAAAGTAATGTACTGTAGATTACGAACAATATTGGATGGAATATTCCTCTTAATACATAGAGCTAGCTGACTCTTCTGCAATAATAGTGTTAAATGATCTGAATTAAAAAAGGGCCATTACCAATAGGGCAAGTAGGTCTTTGGCCTTCGGCTCACTGACATCTTGGGACCCATTAATTTGTCGTAATGTTGTGTCACATTGTGTTGGAATTTTTATTTCCTCAATTATGATATTATTGAATATTAAATGAACGTCGGGTTAAGTGGGTAAAGTGAAGGTTAACACTGTACAATAGTGACTCTCCACCTTGTCATCTCAAGGCCAATTTTTCGTATATTATTGTGGACTAGCACCGCCGCACAAGTCCTATGCTATGCTGACCTTAGTGAGATTTTTCTAATTTAAAAATATCAGTTCCAAACCACAGGGGCGAAGTGTAGCCCACGGTAACAACCACTGCTGAGCAACATTCCGAGTATAAACTTTAAAACTACGTGCCTCTTCAGAAATTGCCACCATGAATATTAACGCACGGGTTATGATAATACAAAAGTGTTTACAAACGGTAGAGTAAAACCACAGAATGAAAACAAAGAATTCTTTTCAGTAAACCCTTTGACATTATTGTTCAGCAGTAAAAAGATTAATCATTGCGGGAGATCTTCGTATCTATTACTTACTCTATAGTGATGTAAGATGATAGATGGATATACAACAACCAGTACTCAACTAAACATATGGGGTTTTCAGGCTCGAATTAGGCTAATGCGGGGCCATTAGGTTATTTGCGAATTCAAATTCAAAACACGTATCGTATTTTCTGGTTAATAAACCGCTTGGAATTAAAAATAAAATCATTTTACAAAATTGTCAACTGCATACACTATAATTTACCAAAGAATTCTGCATGATATGTGTTGACTACGGAACAAAGCATAATGCTACACAGTAGGAATTTACATGACAACGAACAACTATCATTCGCTACTCCGGCCACTACCTTGATCAGGTTATACCGACTACTATGTAAATAGCTTTGTCTAGTCGTGAGATGTCGACGTCACCAGGCAGCTTCACATGATTCAGCGCCTCTTTTCCTATTGGCTTCTGGCAACCACTTTACGTTTTTTTTGCGTATTCAAACGAGATATTGCAACAGACTGGAATTTCAAACGAACGTTGGAGTGACCATAGCAACAATGTGACCGTGCTGATAGATATTCTCAATATACATTTAACGGTTTCAAATATCTCAATCCCTCAACATTGTCACATTCAAAGGCAACGATCCATTGCATTTTAAATTGAACTTATTGAGAAAATCGTGCTGCCATTGTTTTTATAACGAAAATCATGTCATATTATTATAAATAAGACTGGGACGCAGAGTAATATACAAATACAAATAGAAGCATATATATTTGGGATACTGGAAACCTCTTTCAAAGTCGGCATTGTATAAGTTTGTCTGATCGCTTTATCCTGAATATTACTGCATTACCATATCTACGTATATACTAGCTATTTAATCTGTTTATCAGAATGGCCATATCTTGAAGGATTTCTACCAATTTTTTCTCCGAGGTCGAGATACATTTAACAATAATACATGAACAAAGTAAAACTTGTACATCGGTAAAATTATACCATAATGGGCGGAACCATGAGTCTTTGCCCGGCCGACCCCTATTCTACCCAGAGTATAAAATCTCAACTATAGGCGTTGGAAACGTATCTATTAAAAGGCCTGAATCTCCGCATTTAAATAAAAACATTCCCCTCAATGTGTTGCTAAAAAGAGAGAGACTTTCCAGACAGATCCTATCCTGTGCGAAAGTCAACATCGTTTGAGCGCTATAACCTATTGATCGTTTGAATACTATATCAACCTGTTGACAGAATTTCCATAGAATTCATTAACAAAGGCTGGGGCAGGGGCAGGGGCAACTGAACAAAGCAAAATATAAATATAATATTGTCTTATAGGGATGGTGCAAATTTTCAACATGACTACAATGTTAGAATCAGCAAATTCCCCCCTGGGTAGGCGAAACATGCCCAGGCTGGTAAACCCTTTCCCTTTAATATCCCCGACTTTACGGAGTTAAGACACGTTATACCGGGGTGGCATCATACGGTGAGTATAAGACTGAGCTAATGTACAAGTTCCTAAATCTTGGATAACTGAGACGAACACTGACGCAAAATCATCACGAGATATATAATTCGAATTCTATTGGAGATGGTGCGTCAGTGTTCGACAGACAGACAGGTGAGATGCGAGTCGCAATATGACCAATGTGTGGCATTTACCTATCTGAATATCTTATACTGTGCACAACCATATTGTATGATTTCATGTGTAGCATTTAACCAAAGTTCAATATTACAATACTTGCAAACTATTTTCAGCTACAAAAACCAATTAGCTATCCGAATATCTATAATTAAATTAGGTCCGATGCGCCTTACTATGTTAATAGCATTCTTCTGCACAGATTTTTTAAAAATAACTTCAAATTTGCGAATGAAAATTATGATGAATCCATAAATACGTTGCGTGGGTAGTTTGTTCGTTTAAGTTCAGGTATATCCAGCTAGGAAAGCGATTACTGGTTACAAAGCGGATTTTAAGTTTTTTTTTAAGGGCGGAACTCTACAGAGAAAAGCTGCTGCCATCGCATAAAAAGTGTCTAAAAATACTTGTTTACTGGCTATGCTTATTCTCTATTATCCTTATGACGGTCTACTGATAATATACAGCCTAACGTCTGGCATTCTAAATCGTTCGGATGATACTTCTCGAAGTTGCTATCAATCTTAACAATATAAGCTCACCTGCATTTAGGTCTTACTTTGAACATTAAAGGTTAACGCTACCCTACACCTATCTTCCTGCAGCTAAAGAAATACCCGTGTTTATTTGTCTTTTATCCCGTTCTCAGACAGTACCTATACGACAAAACAATATTAGATGCTATTACTGTATCGATATGATAACTGCTAGTATCCTGTTTACCAGATATCCTATATTTATATATAGGCCGGGTCCTGTATCAAGTTATCTTCCAAAGCATGTACACGATTCAATCATATTGGATTTTTGTTCTCAGTATTTCTAATCTAAACTACTGTTAACATTTCGTCACTCAACACACTGCTACTATTATATTTTCCACTTTAACTCTTGCATAACTTCTAACTGATTGAAACTTCCTAAAAAATTGAAATTCTACACTTGTTGGCCTATATACGCATCCCTCACCAGAAGCTTCAGAATTTTGACGTTCTCTCAAACATGTTTATGGTTGCAACACGTAGGGAAAGAAAATCATATCGGCTACACCTTTCCAAAAAAATACTCTATAAGGAGAAAAGCGTAAATAACACATTTTAAGCTTGAGTTCATATGTCAATTTTCATTTCAGCATATCTATGCTAACCACCAACTCCGTCATCTAGACACCAAGTCTTCGCAAAACTGGAGCGAAAACTAATATATCCGACTGTTATAAGTTCAATTCTGTCGATTCCGATGAGTAAAAAAATATATAAGTCAAAGGTCAACCATGGCGTTCAACCATGAGGATCTAATTCAAAACGATTCGACCCAACGCCATTTTAAATCATACCCCATTCCAGGGGTCGGCAACCTTTTCATGGCAAAGAGCCAAATATCAAATTTTGATCTAGTTTTTAAAATTGAGGAGCCATATGGAAAATAATATCATGGTATACTTCATTGAATATGCATCCAGTGTGATTGAAACAATATAACTTTTGTTTCGAAAATCTCCCAAAAGATGCTCAGATATGATAATAAAACATTCTTTCAAGTATTCTGTATCAGAAAAAGTTTTCCACGACATGCAATTTCTTGGGCAACCACAAAAAGTAGTAGCAGTAACAATACTTGATGATTTTAATCATAAGAATCAATCATTTTTGAAGTATCCAAGAGCCAGATGAGAAAGCTAAAAGTGCAGCATGCGCATGCCCAATTCGAATGGGATTGGTATAGTAGTACCGAGTCTTCTAGATAATAATCTACTGTTAAAAGCACCAAGTACATGATATCTTGTTATATCTGGGATCGATTTGCATCAGGCAATAAACATGATTGAAGGTCAAAAAAATTTTAATTTTCTGTCTGTCGAAAGATTTCACCAAAATTATCTTAAATAACTGATATTCAAATCTGCAATCACCCAAACGTTTGCGTACTCTACATTTTTAAGTTAACCTAATAATTTCGAACAGTCCCGCAAGAAAGTTAAAGCACCGAGGCCGTGCGCCTCATAACTTTGGGAAAAACTTTTTTTACTGATACTGAAAATAGCAAAAATATCTCAGCAGTGACATTTTTCAGCTCATTAAAGTTTGCAAGAATCAAATCGAACATGGCGATATATAATTTAAGGCAATCCTACACTCTCACGAGCATTATCTACTCTAGCATATGCAAATGACTACTGATCAAGCCTGATTATTTCTCGTGAAGCCGGACCGTAATTTTGTTTCGTAAAATTCTCCACTTTCACAGTAGAGAAAAATTTCTATCGACTTGCACTTTGACATGGTAGCTTATATTTGTGTCGGAAAACATCTTCCGGTTGCGGCAATGCAAAGTTAGTTCCATGAGAAAGTGCGAAGATTTCGGAAAGTAAACCGCCACCGAGGTTGATATAGCATATACCGACAACAGAGCGGGGAAAAGGATATGTCTGGGAAGTAGGAAAGTGCGTTGTTTCGTCGATTTATAGTAAATTGTTGACTTTGTAGTCGACACTTTATTACACAACATTCTTGATGATTCAAAATTTTCACAGAGAGTCAAATGATATAAAAGAGATGACGCGAATATTTTTTTTCACCATGATCATTGGGATGATCGATTTGCCTATGCAATAAATCGCAAATCCGCAAGCGGCAAATCGCAAATCCGCAAACCGCAAATCGCAAATCTCGCAATTACCCTTTGCTATGACCTCCAATGCAATGCGTAGGTGTGTCGCAGACGCGGACATTAAAATGTATTTACGTATCAGTATCTCTCATAAGGGATTGGGTTAAACTCTAGTTTGCTATTAAAACTTAATTGCTGGGTCGGGACGGGAAACCAACGGAAACCAACGGGAAAAGTTTGGAAAACTCTGCTATAGACTGTTACTGTGTAGTGTGTCATCTTATTAGCTTTCAGCCCTCTTAATGACATTATGAAATTAAATGAAATTATTAAAAAATGGTTCTTTTGACAATTAAACTAAACACAATCTATAAATAACAATTCACAATAGGTGCTATATAGGCCAAATACCGCGCTCAGGTACAGATCTTCACGCAGATTAAAAAATAATGGATGGACTCAATATCATTCCACAAAGCTCAATTATCTAGTATCAAGGTTCCGTACGCGGAAATTACGTTAGATAGTTACAGCAGATAGCAACAGAAGATCTTGTAACGTATCCCTCGCAGATGCGACGGTACCACTGTACATAAAAATATTAAATTATTAACTTGCATAGTAAAGCAATTCAATATTCCATGTGCTATACAGCCAGATAATAGGAAGTTACGCGGTTGAGAACATATTTGCTACTCTTGATACCATGATAATGCGACTATGCTCCCATAATAACTGCTGTCCAAAATCCATAGCTCTCCTAGCAGTTAAGAACTCTAATGACAATTAATTGTGGATGGGACGGTAATTTATAGGCGTTGTGATGATCCAATGATCGATATTTTCCATCCTGGTTTTTACCAAAATGTGGTACGAAGTTTATACCCACGACATTACTAGCACGCGACTAAAGCGATGTTTCTCATATCAATAAGAATACAATAGAGACGTGATAGCCACACAAACATTGAAACGTGGAAGGAAATTTCCGTGATATAATAGCGACAGAATTGTCATACCAGTAGCTGAGCGAACATAATAATAGATATTTTCAAAAATTCCAGATTATTTCTATGCATCATTATAATAAAAGCATAGCAGTATTGTTTGCTACGATGAGAATTTACATACAATATCACATATAATAACACAGGAATATCGTAGGAATTCCCATGGTTATTTTCATTTAATGTCTATTGTGCAATCAAGTGTTCCGATGTTTAATGCGAGCACCCGTATTGTATAATCAGGAAGGAAAACAATTCTTCTAGATTCTAGAATAATTGCTACTTCCTCTTCCATTAAATTGTATTACATGTCTGAACAATACGAATGGTAAATGTTAATATAATAGTTCCCCTCGTACCATTGTTCTGGTTTGCCGGATGTCTTCACAATAGGAAGGAAAATACCGGAAGGTTTTTTCACTTGAAATACCAGAAATAATTATATGTAAAACAAACTCAAACAAATAGGACGCCAAATTACAATAGGCGGCTTTCAAAATCGAAACTTCCAATTAGTGTCCAAACTTCCAATCATATCAAATGAATGTGATACAAACACTAGATGGTGGCTAACCGGTTGCCATCAGCAATATCGAATACAAATCTATACTTGTACTGAGATTCTCCTCAATGATGTACTTAGGGCCGCCGTTACTATTAAGCCGAAAATTAGCCTTTAAGAGTAACAGTTTAACAATTCATTGTTTCATAACAAACATATTAGGATTTTTTATTCATGTAGCTGTAGTTTTGTGTTTCAAACAGCATAACTACTTTTTCTACAGAACCTCTGTTTTGAAGAAGAAAACATTCCGGATTTTTCAAGGGGTAATACACTAATCTGGCTTTGATTAGGTCGCAAAATAGTATTGCGCTGACCCTTAAATGAACGTATGATAAAAATGATGTAATGTAATGATAAAAAAACGTAAACGTAATGATAAAAAAGCCGCTTATTTCTCTATTACAAGATGCAACAAAACAATAATTAACTCATATTTTTATAGTTAGGTTTGTTGCATTGATTTCAACCGATCAGACTTATATGACATATCAGACATATTTTCATGCTTAAAATCCTTCATTTTTCACTAAGGTAATATGGTATAGTTATAGTATATACTGTAATTGTATCTGATATTCTAATGTACGAAATTCCTAGACAAAGACTCTCAAAAACGTAACACCGCGATGAACTTATCAAGAATATTTTCATCTTTGAATTCAGTTTAGAGACATTCTTGACAAGGCATATTTCATTAAAGAAATATTTCTTCAAGATGGTATTTTAACTAGACCGTGACTACAATAATTTAATTATTTCTGCACAGATCGTTAAATATTTACTACCGTATCACTTCAATTTATTGACGATTTTTATGCCTCAACTGATATTTGATGTTTTGAGGGAACCTTTTAATTCTACAACGCAATTCTGTTCTTAAGCGTATATGAGAGCATGAAAGGTGGAAATGGATCAATAACATACGCAGCACGGTAAAACAAGTCAAGTAAAGAAAATACTTTAGAAAACAAGTAATTTACAAATGCAATTTTTGAAACTCTATATCTTTTATCTCGAAGGGGACTTCACAAAACAGGTAAATCGCGTATGGTAAATGCTGTATCACAATTTTAACCCATATGCCGGCTCGTCTCATAAGAAATGGGAATTATTCAATCAAAGATTTGACAACATGTCCAGTAAACGTAACATGGGAGATAACAAGAGTCGACTTGGTAAATACATTCCATCTTCAAATTTTAAGGCCTAAAACATCAAGATAACGTAAACGATTGATTGATGGATGCATTACCGCATTACTTGGAAACGTGGATCACTTAATGTAAATTCCACGTGTAAAATTATGCCAAACAGGTAATATGAGATATTTTTGTATGCTAAATTATTTTAGATAGGAAAACATAGTGTACCTCAATCCAGTATTATTTTCCAGAATATAAAATTGTATTAATAATAATTATACTGCAGAAATGCTTTTCAATATACCACTGAAATACTCATGTATGAATGTAAGTACATTTGTATACGTTTGCGTGTAGATTCACCAATATTATATATATATATTTATGATATACTGATAGCTTTTGTCGCAGAATAGCATCCAAAAGTTTGCAAAAGTCAAAACATCGACCCAGTTATCGACTCTGTCTAAACATTACGTCAAAATGAATCCAGCACATACTTTCCAGTCGCAGAGTTATATTATGAAGGTTTTGAACAAAGCACTTTTGCACTTTGTACATCCTGTGATCTAACAATTTTACCTTGGCAAAATTAAAAAAAGATTAGCTGTGTCATTGAGCGTTACATAAACATGACATGACTTTTGTGGTTTAACTGGAAGATGTAATTTGAGAAAATTTTACCGAACACCGCTATGCAATTATTCTTTGATTTTGACTGTGAAACGTAATCTCCGAGTTACTCGGTCGCAACAAACCCTGAAATTGACCTCTATTGTTGGTTTAGCACGATAGAAACTAAAACATTTCAAACTCGCTGCAGAAACCTCTGCTCACGGGAATTCCCAAGCTATTCAATGAATTCACTACTTCGCTACTACACAAAAAAGGTGAAAATGGGGGGGGGGGGGATGTTTTTTTTTTTTANGGGGGGAATGTTTTTTTATTTCAATGTTTCACCGAGCGTAATTTAATTGAAATAAACTTTTCCATGCACACGTACACGAAAATCAAGTTAGATTTCAAATATTCCACTAAGGCACTATACTGTAATTGAATTTGATATCCTGATGAACGAAATTACCCAACAAAGACGCTCAGAAATGTAAAACCGCAAAACTCCGTAGCATTTGCTACTATGCTAGTTGATCATGTTAGATGCATAGCCACGTTGTAATGAATATGATAGAGGTAGAGTTAGATTTCAATACTGTTGGGCAGAAAACTTCCAAACCAATTGTCTCAATTAGATTCCACATGAATTTTTTTTTGTCCGTTTCTCTATGACTTAGGTCTGCTTTGCTTATCGAACGTTTAAATTAATTTTGATACGATATACAGATCGTAATATAGATTTCACAAAGGTTGATTTTATATGAAAGAATTTCATAAAATAGCATTGTATATATATATATACCTTGAATGACATCACGTAACTAAATAAACATTACAACATGTGTGGGTAAATTGGTTAAACCCCTCGCTTTACTCAATAAATATTGGCGTATTACCTTTAAAAGACTCTCACTTGGTAAGAATTTACAACCACACATGAGAGAACACACCTTCAGGAAAATAGTTATGTGATGACCTAACATGCAAATATATATATATATATATATATCATCCAAATCACAATTTCATGAATTATATATTTACTGAACATCGATAAATCTGAGTAGCCCTGGCATTGATATAATAAAGTATTCAGGTTCCTAATTATAATTGATATTATTATTGGTATACTATCTGCACGGCCTAACTGTTGGGATACTAAGCTGATTCCAATTTCACATCCAGTTAAAATACAGTACTTACTTGATAAAATATAATTTTCTAGCAATAAAATGATACAAACAGAAATATTTTCTATGTAATGTAACTTTTTACTATATAGCATCTTCGGAAGATGTAAACTGGTACAAAGCAGTAATATTACAAATCAGAACAGCGAATTATTTATCAAACTCCTTAACTTCCTTTTCTCACAAATGAAATAGTGATTTAAAACAACATTGCTAAGCCATTTTGACCATAATTTTAAATCCTATTCAAAAACTGTTTTGGAAATCCTCGCTCAAATTCGAAAGCAATTATTGAATGATCTCCTCCATACAAGTGGAAAATTTCTTAACCGCATTGACAATAAAACTATTCATTGATCAAAAGACATCGACTATTTTTGAATACCGAACAATTTGAATTATAATAGAGCACATGTCTATGTCGATGTATAACAAAAATAAAAAGGCTATTGTGTAGACCGTAGGGAGTGCTCCTAAAATCCCCTATTTTTTGTCTTGTCATGAAGTGAATATCTTGTGCAATACATGAACCATCCTGTTATCATATGCGGATGTATACAATCACTCAGAGAAGGTTATTTCCACGTTCTATATTTGTAATGTTCCGATGAAAAAACGAGTTTTTACATTCATTTCGCAACGAACAGGCCTTTATGGCGAGGAATTTTGTTTGAAGAGAAAAATTTGAAATGGGAAGACCAATTTTTTGTTCATAAAGCATGTTGCCTCGCTTACTTGTATTATTTTATAATGAACTGAAAGCAAGGTATAGAAAGGAACAATAGTTGTTTTTATTATTGTATCAGTGCGTGAGAGGTATAATTGTATATATCTATTTATATAATGTAATGTTTTATGTAATATATGCTTTCATAATATTATTTTAATGATTGGTTATATTTTATTTATTCAGGCTTCAAGTTATTTTATCTTAATCATGTCACTGTATGTTTTAATATAATCATTTTTATATTGTTGCATATTTATTGTTAAACATGTGATTCAATTATATTAAATGTTTTGATAAGATATTCTGTATTTTTTGTAACAACAGTACTTGTTCTACAGCTTCTTATCATCATAATATATGGAAAGGATATTATTTTAAATGAAGCATTCTGTTTTCGATCGGTTACGTATTTCAGGATGACATGACATGGAATATAAAAAATTTACATTGGATACAGTAATACTGCGTTCTACTGCGTCGAAGTATTGGAATTATCCTAAGACTCAAAGAAAGACAAATTTGATTGGAAAAATAGTCACTAGTTTAAGCTGCGTTTTACGCAAATTAAGTATCTATCGTGGAATAGCTCAAATTTGTAGAGTTTGGAGTTGTTGAAATACCTAACAATATGGGAGAATTTTAAAAACAAATTTTGTAGAAAAAAACATTTTATTAAGCATATATACATACATTTACAAATCCTATCTTACCATAGGTAAACGATTAATAAAATACAATTTTGTAGAAATTTGGTAGCCTGGAATTCCAGAAAGAAAGCAAAATGGCATACCTCCGCCATTTTATTGCCAGCAGCAGTATGAATAAAGAGTAGAAATTGCTATAAAAACACGCATATCTTGGGAGTGAAAAGTAAGTTTATTTTGTGACCTCAGTGATAGCAACATGATGGAGTATTTCCGGCGTCCATTATCTCGGTTTCACTGTAGGAACAACACAATGCATAACGGCAATGCTTACAAATAAATTGTCCTGAAAGAAGGAATTACGAACGTTATTTGATTATAGGAATAGGTTGCATGACATTATAGAATATGTGATACCTTTTTCGTGTAGGAAAGTGTCACAGCTGTAAGCACCGCAAAAATTGTCCAGACAAAATTTCATAAACCATTTGGGGAGTCTTCTGCGACACCCAGTAGTACTCCGTTTACCGCGGCTTTTGCCACCAACAATTTCTGTTTGGGCCTCCATCTGCACGGAAACGTATTAAGAATAACATACAGAAGAGGGAGTGGAGTCCTAGATTCTTAAACCTTGTTATTGAAGGAACACTTACTTCTTTCAGAAACATGGTAACTCTGTCAACCTTGGATATGGCATCGCCATTATCCGATTTTCGCATTAATGAGTCTGTTGCGCTAAGACTTCCATCTGAACAATAATAGAGTTTTTGAACTGATGTATTGAATAAGTGATCAGATATTGTGATGATGCAATCTTACCTGCCGTCGAATTATCGAGGAAATATCGTCGACTCGGAACGGCTTTGGTGTAGCAGGGAAACAGGAATACAGCAAACAGCAAGCCGAGAGCAGTGGTGAATACACTTAGGTTTGAAGCCATTTTGTTTCAGTAGTAACTACAATACTTTTGCTTAAGCTAAATACCAATATATTGAAGAATATATCAAATAGCATTGAATTTTTTATGCAAATTTTCGTCTATCCACGCGTTCTACCTTCTGACGCGTTCAGAAATTCAGAGAATGACGAAGTGCTTAAAATTTGTTCATTAGAAACCCCGATTGGTCTAAATGCATCAGCTAGCTTAAAGTGAAAGTGTTTTTATTTGTTGACGTTTAGAATGCAGGTTCACACCGGTTTGCTTTTGTGTGAAAGATTACCCACAACAGAACCCATGGCAGAGCGGTAATTAAGGCCTTGCATATTCGGAATAATGTAAGAAATACGAACGAGAACTTTGAACTGATGGAAATTGTTATGCATTATTCGTCTTATACAAATTTGACTTGAATGGAGAATGAAGGGCAATTGTCTCTGAAGTGCTGAACGGGATTTACCGATTATGGCGGCTATGTGAGCAATGTTGACGGAAATAAATAGATAAAATGATCGCATTCAATTAGAATGTTCATAAAACACACTTAGAAAAAAAAATATTGTACTTATGTGCAGAGGGTTTAAGGGCTCAAGGAAGATTTACATGGACTCTCTTAACCACAGATATTACAGTGTGTATAGAACCTGTACAGCCGTCAAAACCACCTTAGAGACGTGTGTCAGCATATAAGACCATCAGAAATACCTAAACTTCCTATTATATTCCATTTTGAGAGCAATTACGTGATGTCGAAATCTGAGGTCTACGCTGGCAGCAACTATCTAGA
Source organism: Halocynthia aurantium (assembly GCA_013436065.1). Classification (NCBI taxonomy): domain Eukaryota; kingdom Metazoa; phylum Chordata; class Ascidiacea; order Stolidobranchia; family Pyuridae; genus Halocynthia; species Halocynthia aurantium. The sequence goes on from QXVX01008380.1 coordinate 44,634, forward strand.
TTTCACTCAGCCATGAAAGAGAAACAACGATACAACATCTATGATGAGGGCCGAAAATGTAGAGCGCTTTTTGAGAACTTAATGCAATAGGTATTATTTTACGTAGTTAACACTCCAACTACACATTAGTTTGATTCTTGATAAGATACGGAAATAACTCAGAATTGGTTCCTGAAAACTTTGTGCATTTATAGATACCAAAAGTAGACTCCAGACGAATTTTGAGAGATGCTATGTATCGCAAAAGAAAGTAGGCGCAATGTTAAGGTACAACTAGGTCAAAGGTACATTTTCGCGTACCAATAATTGAATTATAGGGAAGGTTAATTACCGAATTTGACGTAATAGTGGATACAAGTGATACAAGCTCTTGAATGGCCCGTATGGTTTTTTTTTTAACTTTCTGTATTTTTCCATAAACTTACAACTTGGAACACCTGAATAAAATATACTACTATTTGGAGGGAGTTCGCTTCTATTTGTAATTAGAATGAGATTACACACAAAATACTGTACATAGAAAGGAAATAAAATTACACAAGCAACTATTCCATGCTTCCATCATCATTCCACTAAACACAAACGCACAATCGATTTCAAGGCAAGGAGACTATCCTAGCTCTAAATAGCATATATATGATAGCTTACAGCGAGTTGTAGGGAAAAATCTAAACATCAGGTTATTACGTATTAATATTTCAATTGCCAAACGATCTGTTCTTGCTCTCAACGAAATAAAACCAACTTCAAAATGTTTGCTGGACAGCAATAATGCATAGCAATAAATCCTGTATCTGAATCCAAAGCCAATTATCAAGTACAAGTATATGAAGTAGTACTACTATCAGCTTCCTCCCTAGATATTCGAATGGCTATCGGTCATTGCCGGGCCGATATTTAAATCGACGAGTCGGAATTGCCGGGAAATTTTCACGTAGGGGAACAATAGGATCCGGGAAATTACGAAAAAAATACCCACAGCGTTAATAATTGATAATCAAAATCACTTGTGAGCTTTACAATTATTTTCAATAAATATCATAACTGTAATGAATACTCTACAGACTAGTGTAGTATGTGGAAATACTGGGGGAAAAGTTACTGCAAATTAAAGACAATCAGCATTGTTAATATACTGTTTGTATGTTATTGGTCGTATCATGTTACAAAACTTCTCTACCCTGGAGTAAGAGTTGAATAGAATATTGTATGTGTACAATGTTTGCAAAATAAAACCATGTGAGTGGTATTTCCATTGAACATAAGTCTCTCTCTCTCTCTCTATCTCTCTCTCTCTCTCTCTCTCTCTCTCTCGCACTGTTAGGGTAAATTGAGTGGAAAATACCAAAGGTTGGGACAGTGAAAAAATTGTAATCTGTATTTTTAGCTTGCCTCGAAAATATCACGTAACATGATGTAACAATGGCGTCGAAGATCGACGAAATTGATGACGATGATGAAATCAACCGCAAGATAAAGTTTCGAATGTATTTTCGATAAGGAAATTTTAAAACTTCTTGTATCGTAGATTCAACAACAATTTATAAATCGTTAATGTTCTGTTCAGGTTTTGACCGCGCCCGACACGGCACATTGAATAGGAAAATTGTGGGGAGACAAGGATAACGTATTGATACATTTATAACGGGAATAATGGGAAACCCGTTCTAGTTTAACAATGCTTAAGGCAGAGCTTTGCAAACTTTTCCAGTTGGTGACACACTTTTTAAACATACATAATTTTGCGACACAGCAATTCAGTTTGAATAGCAAACTAGAGGTTAATTGAATCAAGACGTACATCTACAACATAGAGGAGTGCATTGATGAGACATTACTATCTATATAGACCCAGTTGCTACATAATAGTAAGCGCAGACAACTGTTTAACAGTTAGGATCTCCCTAGCGGTGACTTAGCGTAAGTAGGTTGTCATCACCCGGGGTAAGGCAGGTACATCGCGACCCATATGCACAGGTACACGCCGGCAATTACATCATGTTTTAACGCTGTGTTGAAACACTAAATTGAACTAATCTTCAAACAGAAATTCGCGCTATTAGGCAATATGTTATTATCCGAAAATGAATAAATGGGGGCAGTATGCTGTATTTGTCGAGAAAAATACTTTCAAATTTCAATTGTAACTGTGTAGAATATTCTATGTGAGGGGGAAGGCGCATTATTATTTATTTATTAATACTAGATTCACTAATGTTGCTACTGTAAACTTTTATAGAGATTTGTTCACGTAAACGTTGTGTGAATATACCTTGATGACTTTAGCTGGGAATCCATTAGGCTGTAAAGCTTGAAAGTTCAATACATTTTAATCACTGGAGGGCGCAAGTTCGCAAGTATAGTGTATATCACTGTATAGTGTACTCTGTCACCATCTAGAGTACACGCGATGAAAAAGGAATGGAAAAACTGGATGAATACACTTGATATAATTGTAGGCGATAGTGGAGGTCAATGAAATGCAATTGTGATTTACGCAGGGTCTTTGGGATAAACTATTAAAATTGGAATTTATGTTAAATGTGGGCGAATTATAACGAAGATACACTCTACATTAAACACTCTATATTAGAGTCTAATATATAGTTCCATCCAGCTATATCCACAGCTCTAAATAATTAGTTTTGTTAGGAGAAGGAACACTGTAATTTCCGTAAGTACCCTACTTCGGCAGTTGGCATCAAAACAGAGCTAACTAAAACAATAAATGTTACTAATAAATTGTTCAACAGAACAAGTGTTTGAACTAATACCGTGTGGAAATGAAGACATACACAAACAATGCAAATCATTGTTACGATGATGTAGAGGCAGATTGTGTTTTTAAACACCTACTGAGCAATTCGAAGTGGATCATTACGAAGCTTACGAAGGCTTAAAGACACAGATAAAAGACTTAGCTGTAATAACAAGCGTTTAGTTGTTACATTATCTATCACACACGTCATACATGTACTATACGTTGCTGGTGGAAAATTCTAACATGTTCTTCTACTTTATTACTATTGAATCGAATGCTTTGTAATTACATTTCCATGACTAATTTTACAGCAATTTAAGTCTCTTTACAGCCGTTTTGATGGACAGTTATCTGAATGGTCTCTTTGGCAATTATTTGGATTGGAGATGGAGGTGGAAGAGAACAAATGTCATCTAGTACCCTCATAGCGCGTTAGTGAAGTAAAACATGTTATTATAATGATTCAAGTCATTCTTTGTTCGTTGTTTGATTGGTTTTACGGAAGGGTTCTAGGGAAAATTGTGACATGAATGAAATGTGACCCATCTAACTCCAACTATTCAACTTCTCCTCACACCGTGTGAATATTAGAACATAGTTTGTTGATCAAGAGGTGTGTTGAATATTTCATAGACCGAGGGTCCAATACATTTGGGATCTGTTTTAAAACTTTGACTCTGAAGCATGGGGTATGATCCCTAGGTTGGCCTAATTATAGCACTCTGCATACACGCACACCCTAATCAACTTGCATATATCGACCATGCATACCTTATGTGTACTGTGGTATTGTAAGTTATTTCTATAGCACTGTTAGAGCCTAAACCGATACTACTACTAATGTCAGTAAAACGGTAAAAACTAATTGAGCCTGACCGATTTTTGAATTCGAAAACCTAACCGTAAATGTACCGTAACCGGTGGAATTTGGTGTCTATTTTATTTGCAATTACTAGCCAACATTCGCTCACTCATGTCCTAATTATTCTTTGTAGTGTTACTAGATAATACATTATGTTTTAAGTAGTGTAACTCTTGCGAAGTAATGTAACAACAGCGAATGAAACGTAATGAAACAACAAACTACAATTGGAGTACTTTGTGCAGGTGCAAAATCTTTAGTAAGATCCGGGATTGCAATCCAAACACAACTGATAATACAACAGAGAGGTTTACCATCTGTACCGAGATATTACATGACACGTTGCTCGTTTAGTTGTGTCAGTTTCGAACCAACTCCCGTGAGAGACAGGTCACCTGGAAGCACCGACACGAAGTAGAGGGTGGCTTTCATTGTGGTAAGTAATTGGATTATAATGGTCTCAAGGTGTTTCTGGTATTATGTAACTGCAACTGAAATTAGGACTCCTATTTTTGGGGGCTTGGGTATGGGTTAGGGACAGGGTTTAGGCTTATATTGTCTCTTATGAATAATTTTGAGTCTTTCAAATTTTAATTACAACCCTTGCCTGAATCCGATTCCCGAAATGAGACAGAATCCTATAGTAGCTGCCTTCCTGTATCTGTATCTATAACTTCTCCATATATCAAATGAAGGGGAATATAATGTCGCACAACTATTGACTATATGCGACCATCGTTTGGCAAAACAATATTTATAGCCATATGATTAAATACTTCTTAAATAAATATGTGCTACGACTATTTGTGCTATTTGAATGCTAATGTTATACGTGAGTGAATAAATGTATCGTAGCAATGTAATGCATTATATGCATAGAGAATAAGAGAATATTAATTCCCTGTTTAAATTGGCGTAAGACTTTTCAATAAAGTGCCTTCCATACATAGCTTATAAACAATGTAATATATAGTAATAAATATGTGTAAAAGGCTCTGAACTCACGAATGTACGAAAAACGTTTCTCCCCAATCCCAAATAAACTAAGTAATTTAATAAACATCTAAAGCATTGAGCCTATTGTCATTCAATTAATTGTCTAGATAAAAAATGGGTCGAAGGTCGTGATCTTTACCCTTATTTACATTAAAAACATGATCTTATTTGATTGTCTTCTTGTCACATAATACCCATATTTGATTATAAACCAATTTCAGTGCGCTTGAAATCTCACGAGTAAGACAACGTTCCTTAAATGTTCTTCACAATGTTGGCTTTTTTCTACGGTTGCATTGAAAGCAAGTATTTAGTAAACTACTTGTTATTTTCCGTTCAATTCCTGATTTGTTTTGGGATACTCGAGCGGAATTTTCTGGGTAATTAAACCTTTTAAATAACCTAAAAGGATACTTAGAGGAACGGCTTCTCAAGGAGTTTATCTTGATGACCTTTTTAGTGCTCGGTTAACGTTATGTACTGTGTACTTGTGACAGGTCAAGTAGGGTATTTGACTGATAGATTGGTATTTGAAAAACACAAAAGACTTTAAGCTTTCTATTCTAATTTTGCATAAACAATGTACAGTTCAATTTAACAATACTGCGAATTTAGTAACTCTGACTATTCAAATTATTTGTTAAATATTTTTATTTCCTACATCGCGGTATATGGTTTAAGGAATAGGCGAAAGCGAGGCAAATAGTTTTAAGTAAGACAGTACATAATAGTGGTTGGCCTTTACCTATGGGACTCCAAGGTTCAATAGTGCTTTATATAGAGTGAATACTTTGAGGAGTGAACGTTCCAAACTAAGAGGATACTTATGCTGGTGAAAATTGGTACAGCAAGAAAAATTATTCAAATTTAACCACTAAAGTGTGCATGTCGATCGTATTTAATTGTATTTGTTGTTTCTCAACAGCATTTAGTTATGTTACGTTTTTTTTAACCGATCCTAAAATTAAGTTCGGTGGGGCTAGGGCCACAAGGATTTGGGGTGATGTGAGGGGTCATGGGTTAGACAAGTTTGTAAACCCTGATATAAGACGATTCACAAATAAAATAGACCCAGCAACTTGTTTGTTCTAAAAGATAATAGACGTGATCTACTAGATTGCCAGTGTGAATTTGATGATTTTCACTAATTACTTTATCACATCATTGGCTCGCATATGGTGCCCAAATCGTAAAGCGTTAAAAAGATTGGTGTAGCGACGCGGGCTTACTTTTTTTTCTAATTCAAATAAACTAATGAGAATCATTTTTCCATAACTTCTACCATAAATACACCCTGGGCAAAGTTCACGTAAGCATAGACATCAATACACAGGTCACATCTGATTGAAGGTTATCCATCATAGCAGTTACACATTTAAAGTACATTGTACCCATTTCTATTTTTACCAACACATCGCCGGTTGAGAAGCACATCTGCGCGGGATAATCGCTACGTATTAGAAGATTATTATCAACTAACCCTTGACCTAATAGTCCCCCAAACAAGTGGGATAGTTAGTCGCAAATCTAAAATTTTCTCAGCTGAAAGCGACATAAATGATCGTGCGAAGTTGTTGTAGTTGTCACGCTTCATCAAAGAAAAAGAAAACTAACGGTGATGGGAGATACGGTCTATTGGCGAAGTCTTTTTTTCGGGATTTTCTCAGCCCCAAAATTAAGTTTAGTTTGCGTTCATTTGGTTTATCAGACGGCAACGCAACTGAACAGCAAGTTAGTTTCGAAATTGCTGAGAAAATGCGGAACGAATCATTACCTTACGACGCCGTTTCTTATGGATATATTTGGGTATATCTAGTTATATATATATATCAATATCTATTGTCTTTATTACGGAATAGATAGAAGGTAGGAAAAGTTTTAGACTTAGAGACTTGAAGAGCCGGTAAGAAATATACCGTCATTTCTAACCGAGGGTACAAGATTAAGTTTGAATACAATTGGATTTCCTTAGATATATCTTATATTGTCTCAGAACTATCAAAGTAAAATAGACATTTCTGTGAAAGCATTTTAAATTCCAGAATAACATTCATTACATAGAGATTTATATTTTAAATCGATGAATATATATATTTAGCATGTTCTAATTTTCCATTTTAGAGAGGGCAATCTCCTCCTCACTCAACCGACCACCGTTAGATGTGCTGATGAAGGGATGAAACGGAGTCTCTCTATGCGGAATGTGCTTGTGAGTTTGTGTTTTGGTATTAAACAGATATAAATTAGCTGAATTATTCTTAACCGTTTAAAAAATTCTATTATATTTTCATTCTTAACTAGACAATAGTCCCATTTCTATGAGTAACGTACAACAGTAAAAAAATACAATCGGATGTATATGTCATCTTGCAAAAACTGTAAGCCTACTTGTATCTAGCAATTGGGGATATTGATACATATGAATTTCTGTTCAAGTACTTGAGATAATTTTTTAACGACAACTCGAAAATTTGAAACTAACCACAATCCTCACGATTTCACGTACATACTCAAAAGGTTAAAGGTGACTCAAAATATTCGCAAGCAACAAACACAGTGTTTACCACAGTTGCAAGGTATCGCAAATAAAGTGTGTGGATAACGATACTGAACTGTGGCACGTAGAAGATGGTAAACTCTATAGCGAGCTGATAGAACGTACTGAACGAAATAATGAATCTTCTAAATTCCTGTATCATAGTCCAGCATTAATAATATTAACCTACAGCACAGCACATTACTAATAATATAATGAAATCGTAATATTTAGGTACAAAATATAACTGGGTGTGTCAAACTCAATTTTCTGCAAATATTCGGAATTACGACGCGATGCCCAATGGTTGTCGACATTTTTGAGCAATTCTTCGATCCATGTGGTATTTAATCACATATGTAGTGTCTGAAGGAATTTTTACCCCTTGTTTCTCTCTATACTCCTTTCAATGGTCTATTGAAAATGGTCTACAAATGTTATTCCAGACACACGTTATAAAACTTAACTCCTTCAAACGTACAAAATAACAATCAGGTGGAATCGGGGATACACTTACACGATGATATTCCACACGGTCTAATTCGCTTGATTTGCGAGCAAACGAAACCTAACACCAGCAAGGGAAGTTAAGTTGCAAGAAATATTGAGAACGATTCCGAACACAAAGTAGAATGAAAAATTTCACAATGAAACAACGAAAATTTTTACAGGTATTTTTGGCGCGTTTTCTTGCAATGGCCGAGTGGCAAGCAATCTGCGATAACTGATGTACTAAATCACGTATATATTACAACGGTATTCACTACAAACGATAGACTGCATATATTATTTCCAGTCCTTTCTATGTGAGCTTCACTTTACTCCGTTTCAAGTAATTTCGTACTACATTTGGTTCCAATTATCAAATAACTAGTATTTTACTTCGAATAGACATATACAGTACATTTACATAGTGCGATTTACAGAAGATATTAATACTCGACTTTGTTTTGATAAAAAATACTCTGTAAATATTAAGTAAGTTATGTATAAAACGGATACATGTAAATAAGGACGCCACTGAAACTGCGAAATATCAATGCTTGCCTACTAGGCTTTTGCCGTAGTTACTCCACTATGCAATCTTTCTAACATTCCAACTTTCAAGTAAACGATCAACATTGATTGTCTAACTCAGTTGAGTGTAACAGTCAAGCCAGTACTAACCAGTACTAACCAGTACTTTTCTAAACAATATTTTTCAAAGGTTGTAATTAATTTAAGTACCTTTTTCGGGCATACGGCGAGCTTTCATGGTCTTTCATGTATTCGTCTTAATTCAATCACATACACCTGAAACACGAAATTATACAAATTACAATTACTATATCAACATCATTTTAAACACATAACATCATAAACCTTTAAAACATCAAAATTAATAAATTGATGCATTGGACAAATTATAGCGGCACTTTACAACCGAAGATTAAAGTCATTTTGAGAATTGCAAATTTTCTATCACTTGAAGAGTGGAGCTGTAGCATTAGTTGTTGTAGGGGGAATGTCGTTAAGTAGAGCGTAAAACAGAGACACGGTAACGACTGAGGCGACTACGTGTGCAAAAAAGATAGTTTTGGGTAATTCTATAATGTCAACTAACACTTGAAATTCGATATGTGACTACAAACAGCTGAAACGCCTTAAGTTCGGAACAAAATTTATCCCAGCAAACAGAAACCCACTCAGCTTAGCGTTCTGGTAAATGGCGCAAAACCTATTGAGCCTCGGAATAGCACGTCCGTCCCGACATGTTTAATTCCCTATACAGCAATTATTTTATATTCAAATACGTTTACGGTTCTCTTGTTCGTCATGAACCCATAAACCTTCGACTTATTATGTATTTATTATGTTGATCGACTTTTTTCTAAGTACGAATTAAAGTTATATCCAGTTGGGGAACATTTGCGGGAGGGAATGGGAGCATGGAAGGCTTATACAATCATCCATTTAATACCAGGTCTTCATTTGAATTGGTTTAATATATGTCAAGTTTCCACTTTCTAGCAGTAGCATATCTGAGATATGGTAGGTGTGGCATGCGCCTTAAGTACTACATAAAGAGGGTGCAATGAAACTGAGTTAAGCACATCATAGCACATCAATTTCCACCAATGAAAGCAAGGAAGGTAAAGTTGCAATTTTCATGCAATGCCTCAATTTGGTAATTAAAAGATGAATGAGGATTTTCGAGTTGATATTATGGATATCGGTTTATTCTTGAATACGTAATATTAACTTGCTATGAAAGTTAATAGAATGTTTTTTACTGCAGTTCAAGTCGAAGATACGGATCTTCACCATCAAGAAAGCGAAATATACTACGAGCTGAATTAAGGTAACATTTAATGCCCCTTGTGTTCATACCTTAACTTTAAATTTGAACCTCCTAAATAATTATTATTATCTATTAACGTTCTAATATTAATAAACAATGTATTTCAATGCTAACAAGAACATAATACTTCATTTGATTTGGTCCCTGAAACCATCTTTTCTATCTTCTGTTATGATGAACTAACAACTAACTTATCTAACAACTGATGACTTGTTAAAATCTAAGACTGAACTGAACAGAGCTCCATAGCGTACATGTGATTTACAGTATGTACTTTCTATGGTAATCCAAGAATATATATCTGTTTCTGTTCATGTATGAAATGTAGCAACCATTCCACTTCGACAACATTTGTAATATCGCATATGACAGGTACGTGTAGGCTATCGAATGGTGTATAAGGTGAAAGGGTAAAGTTTATGACCTGTAAACGGTTCTGCCATGATGACAACACAAGACTATTAGATTTATTCAATGACTACAACCAACGCTTTGTCTGATCAGAAAACACCAAAGTCTTACACTTATGGAAACTATTTTCATCATTTTCTAGTTTATTCGTGAGTTAGGAAGATTGTTGAATAGGTTTATAAGCTGGATGGGAATACTCATTACTTTAACTGTCCCCCTACACTTGTATATTGCCCTCAAGTCACAGTTCATCTTGGGAATAGCTATCTTTGGCTTTGGCAGGGTCAAAAATACCAATAATACAATACCCGAAATACTATTACCGTTATCATTAATTCAACGCCTAAACGAAGTGAAATGTGGCTATAAAAAAGGCATCCCAATATACATTTTACTTCGCCCTGCCCAAACGAAATTTGAAAACGGCCACCTAGGGGGACATATGGCTCCCGGTTGAAAACGACTGCAGTAGACCTTTGGTGTTTTTCCCATGGGTTGTTAACAGTAACCTAACCGCAATACGAGAATAATTCTCAAATTAACCATCCAAAAGTTATTTTCGTACGATAAGGCGATCTTCACTTGTGCAAATTTACAAGTTCAACTTGAGGTATGAATTGGTGTGTGAATTTTGCATGCAATTCGGTGCCTTGCATGACAGCGTTTCGGTTTAGTAACAAACAATGTCGTTATCCAACACGTTAGGTTAAGTATAGGCGAGATATTTGATTTCGTCAATGACGTCAATAGATGGTGACGTTTTCTTCGAAAAATAGCAAATCATGTTTCGTCAGTATCATGTGAACGGTCCTGGAACAATGACGTATTACGGACCAATGACCGCGACGAGATAGGAAAACATTATGGGACAATGGGAACGGCGTTTACTAAACTATCATTTGACCCAGGAATTGAAATAAAACTACGCGAGAAAATGTGATAGCTTTAACTATTCGTCCAGGCAGAAAATTTGCAATTGTAAGCTTTTTTTGCGATCCATGGGAAAAATAACCTCATTCTATCTGACTTCATTTACTTTTTCATTGAAAAAGGGGGGAAATGAACGAATGTATTTTAATTCTAATTAAAGAAGGAATTGGAAATTGGCAGATCTACATTTGTAGGACTCTGAGGTCTGAAGTGGTATGACGGTCCCTTCGTAACCAAAAAAAGAAGACTTATTTTCAAGTCAAGACTATACTTAGGTTTTACTTGGGATTTAGCCGTTACCTTAGCTTAGTCTTGTACTCAAGTTCATTGGGGTTTAGGTTCAGGCCGAATGACTTAACGATGTTAATACCGCGTTGTAAATATCCCTTGCCGAATTCTTGCAAATGTATTTCGCTTTCAGAATATAATATATGAGAAATAAAGACATAAGTTCCGCCTATCCAGTTACAATAACCAATGCTGTGTAGGTTTGGTGTTAGCTATAGCATGTACTATTTAGTATTTGTGGTGCCTGTTCTGTTGAATCTCTCGTTAATATGAATTTTTTGCGTTGAATATTCGTAATTAAAGGCCATCGCATTCTGAACACACGGTTTTTAGTTGTTACATGTTAGAAATAACAACGACGCTTTGCTGAAACCAACAGATACTTAGCTAGATACACTTTTCGATAATGTACTACAACGCTAGAGCCCTATACAAACACAAACATATTTTTTAATTATTGGAATTTCTGAAAGATATTAATATTTCTACTTACAAACTTTGCTTTGCTTTTTTATATTTTCTAACAGTTAAATTATCGTTACACATATACCTCACAGCATTAAAAGCTTAAAATACTAAAATACTTCTGGTTGAACGACATTTTTTCTCTCTTCCAAAGGCAGTGGGTTGCTTCATTGAATAGGTTAGCTTCTATGCTGAAAACTAAAAAGCTAACACTATTTAATGTAGCAAGTCAACGTCATTTACTAACACGGCAACTATACTAATTATTTCTAGCATGTATTTACAGATATACAATTTCTAAAAGTAAAAATTATTCATCAGTTTGAAAATCCAGGTAAAAAATCGTGGCTGGTTGTTTCCTATTCGGAAAAGTAGGGTGGACGTTTCATCAAAATTATACCAAACAAGTCGTCCATCCAATTTTCTGAATTTGGAACGATCTTGCACCTACAGCATACCAAGTATACTATTTATAACACAGTGGATTTCAATGAAGCGATTGCAATATAATGAATGCTCTCACTGCGAATCACAGAGATTGCTATTATAGTCGCCGCCTATAGTGTTATCTTAATTCATAATTCATAATATTAAATATTTACTTTGTTGTTTATTATCAGTGGCTTTTTGTTATTAAATATATCTCTACCTAAGGTAATTCTCTGTACCAATTCTATGTGAAAGCTATCTATCTATTAAATTATCCATTGGATACGTTTCTCATAGACTTTACCTTACTTAAAATTTCCCTTTTCAATGAATTGTTGTAATATTACAGGTATTTATTATAGATGTTATATTATTCAGGAATATCCTGTGGTGTTTGGTTAATGACAGATCTTGGAACTATGCAAGAATACCGTGAGAACGCAGAAAGAAAGAGAATTGGAAGCAACGAATAAAAATGGTGATTGCTCTGAAGAAAACTAATTTATATATCAAAGATCTAAAGATTTTGGAATGAGGGAGGATGGGATGGGAGGGTAAGTCCCACTAGTACTGGTATCCATTTTTAAAACTTAAAAAAGAGACTGACAAAGAGAGAAGAAGTCATACAACTACTAGAGCTTCTTTCTAAACCTTTCACAAAACGTACATATATAAAAAATTCTCGTATACACTCTCAACTTTCTACCTCTCAAAATATATTCACATACCTATGTGATCCGAACATATCATGTACATTCTGCCAATGCATCAATATGTGTAATCAAAGTAGACCTCATTACGAAATATTCATGTACAATACAATATACTTTTTAGATTAATTTATTCACACATCTGATTAGGCAATCAGATAATAGAATAATGTTATTTTCATGTTAATCAATTTTACAATCATATCAATGAAATATCGCTCCTATACAGCAAGCTACCTTTCTATGCAATCGCATCGCCCTCTAGATTTCAAATAGGAGAATTAGCATATATAGTAGTAGATAACTTTCAGTACCGTAGATACCTGATCACAGGCAACACAGCCGTGCCTATGCAGTTAAACTTTCAATCAAAGACTGCTCCATTTTCAACTTTCCATATTTTTTGCTACAAAACCCAGAATGACTTGGTTTTAGCATGCGTACCTTTTCAATATACATTTTTTTTTGCTATAAGTGAACACATTTTGAATTTATGCACATTGCTTGTAAACATGTTTCATTAAGTGCTATGCCTTCCAACCTGCCATTTATCAATCATACGTAGTTAGTATATATCGTTTTTCTATTGTGTACATTTGCCTATGTTTACGACCTTGAGGTTCTGTGGAAACCTTCATCGTATATGATTGAGAATCTACAGCATGTGATATAGTAGGAATAGAATAAAAAAATCATCTCTCTCTATGTATAAGAATTTGGAGATGATGCCTAATTTCTGCTTACACGGAATGGGATAAAGTCCTACTTAAAACAAAATATGAATGCAGATATGCAAGTAGGAGCTTTTGCAAGTTTACCCGGACAAGGCCGAGTCCATCTGTTAGTCTATTGCGAGCACTCTATTGAACAATCCTACAAGCAATCGTCAGTAACGCTGGTCAATGAATAAACAAACTTTTACTGAAACAGGATGGGCATCGATAATTTCTTTATTTTAACATAGGTTGGAATCCAACGGAACCTAACGCCATAGCATTTTATATTTATAACAGATATAACAGAGTCAACACTATGCTGCACTCACAACTTCTTATCATAAGACTAACATGGCCTTAAGCGATACTAAAATAATATTGACCAACGCAAGTCACCTGAGTGAAAATTGTTGATCCACATTTAATTACGTAATATCCGCTATCGTTACGTCACTCGGACAACGTGGCTGAAAATGACATAGCAATTACAGCATATCTACTTGATTCTCTCGTATAAATCGTAACACAAAACTATCGTTACGTCACATCGAGTTACGTTGAAGATTTTGCGACTGAGAGTATTACGAAGATTCAACAGCGATGTTTTCTTTCGTGGCCAGTATATGTGATTGACCTATTACCTAGTACCGATTCACCTATTTCTACACGGGTATAAATACCAGTGCGCTCTACAAGTCTAATCAAACAGTATCAACAATCTTGGACATACGCAAGAGCAGCATTAGAAGCATATTTCGAAGACAACTCACAACATCTAGAACATCTGAATCATGGAACAAATTCTGCCACCAGAAATAGTAAAGATGATGGGAAAGCTAACAGGTCCGGCCCCTAAACTTGAAGATATGAAAGTCACTGAATACAATGGCTTTAGATTTATGTCACTATTCCACGGAGAAACTGTCAAGTATGCAATGGAGGAATGGGACATTCCAGAACGAGCTGTTTTCGTGGTCTCCTTTCCAAAAACAGGTTGGTACAAGATATTCGGGGATATTTATGTTAATTATTGCGAAATCTGAGATGTTAGTAAACTCGTTAAAGAACATAAGCAGAGAAAACTATCAGTTCAGGCTCGTCCCATAAGGGCTGTAGAGCTGCAGTGATTGTGGAGATTGTTGTGATATTCAATGATGAGGTTTCAGTAAACTATTTGGCCTATCATAAGCACTTTAGTGACCATCATAACAATACGATCTCAATCTCAAGTTCCATTTCTAATTTTTTAAATAAACAAAGTTTGTGATATATGAATTTTCAGGTACAAATTGGAGCATGGAAATTGTTGGACAAATTCTGAACACGAAAGACAAAAGAACAATTCCACTGCTCAAATCTAATCCAATGTTGATTTTTCTGGAAGCAGGGACAAGTAAGTCGACTTAGACCTAATTTACATTACTTATATTCCATTGCACATTATAGCAGAGCTACAGAGTGTTGCCCGCGTAATCATTTACCAGAAAGCTCATGTATATATTTATAATAACATGAGTGTCTCAACCATGTGTGTATTAGACGAAATTGTTATTTTAACCGCTAGGGGGTTGCCATACTTTGGATTTTATCCCCTTGCTCTTTGATCATGCGTTATACTGGGATTCATCTAGATCTTCGTACCAATTTACCATATAGATCTGTTAAGAAATGGCAACTAAGAAAAACTAACAAGCATGCAAACAGATAAAAAGTCTAACTTCTACGTTCATTATATCCTAGCAGAGCGACTCTAGCTTTGGGATGCATATGGCCCCTGTTTCCAATTTGGTGAATAATCCTTCAGAAATTGCGAATTCGTTTCAAGACAAACAAACAAACAAACAAAATTTCACGCTCTGATATATTAAGTTTCATTTTTCATCAATTTTTAGAGGAAAAATTCCAAATCATCAATCATATACCTTTGGAACGAATGCCTTTGGGGACTCACGTCAGCGAGGAACTTTTCAATTACGACAAAGTGAAACAGAAGAAGGGAAAAGTAAGTGAAATACTGTGAAAAAATATAAACTCAGAAACTGTTTTTAAAGTTGATTTTATATCTGCGTGATTTAGAGTCGTAGCAAAGGAAATCTAATTTTTTCTATTAGCAACCGACTAAGGTTATTTGTGTACTATTTTTCCTACAATTATTAGCATCAAACGAATAATTATTACAGATTATGACATAATTAATATATGTCACATAATATATACCATAATATCCTACAGGTAATTTACGTTATACGGAATCCGAAAGACCAGATGGTTTCGTTTTATCACTTCACTAGAAAATTTCTAGCAAGCGATGAAATGCGCGATGTATTGGGAGAAGATTGGAATCAGTTTGTTGCTAACTGCCTGGCCGGTAAAATATTATATATACAGTATTTCAATTAATCACATTAGTGAGCTCTTTTCATATAAATAGGAGCATAAAAACTGTTGCTGGTATGTCATTAGATCAGGGGTTTCTTGGACTGGGGTCCACGGATGACGGACGAGTTTAAGGGGTCTGTAAAGTCCCAATAAAAGTGTTAACATATAATTTCAAAAATTTAAATAACTGGATTGTTTATTGTTGTAATAGTTTGTGGTTTAAATTGTTTGTTAATGTTCTTCGTTTTTCTTCAAGCTTAAGGCTAATCTGCGGCTAAATCTAAGGCTAAATCAGCCTCATATCTAAAAAAAGCTTATCATTCAATATGATAATGTCAAAGAAAAGAAAATACAGTGAAGATTATATTTCCTTTAGGGGTTGGGCAAACAAACAAACAAACAATTATTTAGGGGCCGGGTAATAAAGTCTAAGAACCCATGCATTAGATATTAGAAAATTTAGAAATTACATATACAACATTCGTACATAATCGTACGGTATACTATTTACTCGTATTGAGGTGTTTACAAATATTTTCATAGGAAAACATCCACAGGCCATGCGAGAGGGAGAAGGTTATCCGGAACATATATCAGGATGGCTTCAACACAAAGATGACGAAGACTTCCTTATTATAGTCTACGAAAATATGAAGAAGGTAAAATAAAATTTATTTCAAATCTAATCTGATAATCCACGAACTACATATCGAAACTGTTTATTTGTAATTTACAGGATTTGCCGAAGGAAGTTGCTCGAATTGCGGAATTTTTAGAAATTCAACTAACAGACGAAGAAGTGACTTCAATAGCAGATGCTTGTACTTTCACAAACATGAAAAAGAGGATTGACGGCGAAAAAGAAAGAATGTTACAAAAGCATATGAACATTATGAGAAAAGGTAAAATATCTGCTGTAAATATTGAATATTTTTACTGGATACAGCTTATCCTATTGCAATATAATAGTAAAGAGGCCTAACAATTTTTGAACTTGTTATGAGCTTGTTTTAGGATTATTTTGCCGTATACCTAACAGTACTTCACCCTGATGTTTTGATATTGACAGTAAGAATTTGAACGAGGTCTGAAGTCATTATCATCATCATTATTTTCATATCCATCATTTATATTTTCAGGTGAAATTGGCGGCTGGAAAGAACAATTCACAGTAGCTCAATCAGAACAAGTGGACAAACAAATAGAAGAAAAGTTGGGACACACCGGAATAAAATTCATTTACGAATAATAATGNTTGCTTGAACACGATAGAAACGGAATTCCGGTGAGCCCGAGTTCGTTTTTCCGGCTCCGAGCCCATTATCCCGATTTATTAAGTGAAATTCGAACTATGCGCGCAGTTCGATCGTCGAAACATCGTTCGAACTATGAATGGAATTTTTTTCACGAATTCAGAGTTTGACGTTAGGGGGGGTTAGAACTATGAGGTACCACTGTATAAAGTCTATAGCTACCTCTATACCAGTGATTCTCAACCGCGGCTCTCAGAGCCGCATGCGGCTCTCAACTATCCGTCTTGCGGCTCTCATTAACATTTTGAAAAATGAAAAATAAATCTTTGCCATTGCCACTGTACCAAAACTACCAAATACAGATCATGTTATTGGCATATATCTGTGTGTAGCACATATATAGTTTGCTGCCAATCACCCGCAATTTATATTGTAGATGATACACTGCATCGATCTGAACTAAGTACGGTGATGCTAGTGGTGATAATGCGCCAACTTTACAATTGCGAAAAACGGGAGTTCTACATAATTGTGTACAATTCTAATCTTTACTGTGTTTTTTGTGGTTTGTTGCGGCTCCTTACAAGCTTTAGGTTTGTAATTTGGCTCTACCTCTGAAAAAGGTTGAGAACCACTGGATTAGATTCTATTGATGTAACATTATTATCAACATTGTTGATGTATGATATTGCCGATACCAATCAATATGTGATATCATTTTACTGTTGTAAATTATGTAAGCACACTCATTCCAATATTTTACTATTATCTGCACTGCTAACAAAATATAATTTGGGTGATGCAATATTTAGTTTTATAATCATTTGCACCATAATGCCTTGTTACAAATAAACAACTGTACATTATGTATCAGTCTGTCTATCTGTCATTCACGCAGGTAAGCTGTTGAGGTTAGCATTTTCATTTACGAGTACTAAATATTCCAGCAAGCTATATAATCTATCGTAAATCTATCGTTAGACGACCCGCGAGTCACCTGAGTGAAAATTGTTGTTCCACATTTAATTACGTAATATCCGCTATCGTTACGTCACTTAGGCAACGTGGCTGAAAATGACATAGCAATTACAGCATGTCTACTTGATTCTCTCGTGTAAATCGTAACACAAAACTATCGTTACGTCACATCGAGTTACGTTGAAGATTTTGCGACTGAGAGTATTACGAAAAGTCAACAGCGCTCTTTTCTTTCGTGAATAGTATATGTGATTGACCTATTACCTAGTACCCATTCACCTATTTCTTCACGGTTATAAATATCGCTGTACTCTACCAGTCTATTCAAACAGTATCAACAAGCGAAGACATACGCAAGAGCAGCATTAGAAGCATATTTCGAAAACGACTCACAACAAACATCTAAGACATCTGAATCATGGAACAAATTCTGCCACAAGAAATAATGGAGAATATGGGGAAGCTAGCAGATCCGGCCAGTAAACTTGGAGATGTCAAAGTCACTGAGTACAATGGCTTTAGATTTATGTCAATATTCCACGGAGAAACTGTCAAGTATGCAATGGAGGAATGGGACATTCCAGAACGAGCAGTTTTTGTGGTCTCCTTCCCAAAAACAGGTTGGTACAAAAGATTCGGGGATATATAATTATTGCTAAATACGGGAGATTAGAAAACTCGTAAAAGAACATAAGAGAAAAACTATCAGTTGAGACTCGTCCCATAAAAGCTGTATGGCTGTGGGGATTGTTGTGATATTCAATGATGGAGTTTCAGTAGCCTCTTTGGTATATTATCATTGTGAGTGACGTCAGTGACCCTCAACAATACAATATGAGTTCAATTTCTAATTTTTTCAAATAAACAAAGTGTGTGATATTTGAATTTTCAGGTACAAATTGGAGCATGGAAATTGTTGAACATATTCTGAACATGAAGGACAAAAGAACAATCCCACTGCTCAAATCTAATACAATGTTGCTTTGCCTGGAAGCAGGGACAAGTAAGTCGACTTAACTTAATTTCATTGCACATTATAGCAAAGCTACAGGGTCTTGCCCGGGAAATCCTATACCATAAAGCTCATGTCTATATTTATATTAACAACAAATTTCACGCCTTGATATACTGTATTAAGTTTAATTTTTCATCAATTTTTAGAGGAAAAATTCCAAATTATCGATCATATACCTTTGGAACGAATGCCTATGGTGACCCATATCAGCGAGGAACTTTTCAATTACGACAGAGTGAAACAGAAGAAGGGAAAAGTGAGTGAAATACTGTGAAAAATTATAAACTTTATATACCTTTGGAACGAATGCCTAATAACGAATAATTTATTACAGGTCATTTACGTTATACGGAATCCTAAAGACCAGATGGTTTCGTTTTATCACTTCACTAGAAAATTTGTAGGAAGTGATGAAATGCGCGATGTATTGGGAGAAGATTGGAATCAGTTTGTTGCTAACTGCC
Organism: Halocynthia aurantium; assembly: GCA_013436065.1. Taxonomy (NCBI): domain Eukaryota; kingdom Metazoa; phylum Chordata; class Ascidiacea; order Stolidobranchia; family Pyuridae; genus Halocynthia; species Halocynthia aurantium. The sequence goes on from QXVX01008380.1 coordinate 64,168, forward strand.
TGGCCGGTAAAACATTATATATACAGTATTTCAATTAAGAGTTGGCTGAAATTAGAATTATTGAGAATCACATAAGTGAGCTCTCTTTTCATATAAATAGGAGTATAAAAACTGTTGCTGGTATGTCATTTGATCAGGGGTTTCTTAGACTGGGGTCCACG
>QXVX01008383.1:0-11122 GCA_013436065.1 Halocynthia aurantium
GTCATCCTCAGTAATTTATGTGGAGTGCTTAGTTAGCTTTCCATATACATTTTTATAGTTCATTAATCCATCATGTCGGGAAGAAAGTATGTGCTTATATCACCAAGAAACCTAAGCTTGAAGAACTTATCTCATATACACTAATGTTACACTCAGATTCTATTTTCAGGAACACATTGTTAAGCCGAGTATTGAGTGTTTTCTATTTTACCTTTGCAAATGTGGGATCGATCCTTATACTTGTTTGAGCATCTTCAAGAGCTTTTTTATAATTATCCAACATCATGAACGCGGCACATCGGTTGCTATAGTAACTGCAGTTTCTAGGATTCATTTCTAAATATCAGAAAGATCAGTAAACCATCATTAGACCCAGACAAACCAGATGAAATCCTAGTAAGACAGATGATAATAAACAAGAATGAACGATTATTAAAACCTATCTGTGAAATGGTCGAACCCTATCAATACCCCAACCAAAGGTAGTTGATCTCGCATAGTGTAGATATCAGTTTTTATCAGTTAAATAAATTACCGATTGCCTCAGTATAAAGCTGAATTGCTTCTTTATATTCTTTGGCTGCATAATGAGTATTTCCTTTTGCCTTTTTCGCGTCAGCACCTCTGCAAAAATATAAATATTTTAGGATTTTGCAAGAAAACAGTATGGTGTTCGTAAAAAGGTCGTTGGTATTCTTTGCGTATCATATCATTATCACCAGGGGTGTAGTGGTAATTTCATAGGTACCGGAGCTACCGGAGCTCCAAAATGGCATGTTGCTACGATTGGCAACTTTGTCTCACACCGTTCGTCTCGTAAATGAACAGGAAGCGTTCTCGTGAGTGCATCGGGCACGTACACAATTCCAGCAGGTTTACTATTGAATATATAAGAAAATAATAAGCCTACTATTGACTGTTAACCCATCATTCACTTGTAGAAGTGGCGGAGCGGCGCTCCGGCAGCACTACACCACTGATTATCAATAAAGGTGGTAAGGTGGCATTGTAACTATAGTCACTGACAAGATGATGATGATGAACTCAAGAGGTTATTACTACATGGAGGTCACCCTCGTCGCTGCAGTTAACCCGATGTTGCGTGTACTCTATTTATACCGCTGGGTCAACTGCGAGCTAGGTGAATGCGTCTTGCTCCAGGACACAGAAAATGCTCCGATGAGATCTGAACCCGCAACCTCCCGGTCGTGAAATAGTCTCTCTTACCTATTAAGCCACTCTTCCATCCCAAATTGATATTCAAAATTTCGAATTCAAAATTCAATTCACTTAAATGATATTGAATTATCTATAACTACAGTATTGTCTTACTTGACATCATTTTCTTGATCAGTTTCCATCGGTAAAGTTTCCATCGATGTCGATGCTTTGTTGAAAGAGTTTTCAGAATCGGTGGAAGGCATAATTACGACAGTAATTAAAACAATGTCTAAACGAACAAAAAACAATTGTTGGTCAACCATTCACAAGCAAGGTTTCAGCCTGTTCACCACTGGTGTGCCGTGAGACGATGCTAGGTGTACAGCAGCGTAACTGTAACCTGAATCTACTTTTTATTAATAAACAGGACCTTTTAAAATATGTTTTTGCTCTCAATAAGCACCGTCTTATAGTAAGTAGAGTTAACACTAGAACCACCAAGGCGGTCATTTTGACTGTTTGCCATTTTTATACGTGAAACATTTGTTTGTGATAAATGTAATCCAGGTGAAGCTTTAGGACTTTTCCTATATCTTTAACTATTTTTCTAAAAACTTGGTGACCCTGAACCGCCAAAAGCGGTCTCTTCGAACCTTGTAAATTTGAAACGCTACAACAGCAAGACTAAACTCCAAACATCCAAACTCCTACATTTCTAGTTGAGGTGTGCCGCCGGGGGGTGAAAAGATTATGAGTGTGCTGCATGTGAAGAGAGGTTGCAGACCACTGCTCTAATACACACTTTCTCTGCTACCAATTTCGAACACTCACTTCAACAATTCCTATTTCTCTTAACTATAGATATTTCAACGTATGTAGTTTGTGTAGTTTTCAAAGGGATCGTGCTACTAAACTACATTAGTACCGTATTCACAATGTCTTTACTCAGTTGTTTCATCATCTAACATCAAAAATAAAAAGTCTGAATTAAAATGACATATCTTTTTACCTTTCAACTTCAAACAAATCTTTTTACCTTTCTGTCTGTTCAACCAGTTGTTATCACTTCAGTTTCTTCGCAATTTTAGAACTTTCTAGAAAACATATAAACTGCAGTTCATATACCATCTTTATTGACATCCGCCAACTGAATTATACTAACGCTTACACCACAATATCAGCCTAAACCCTAAAGGTAACATAGCTATAGAACAAATATTGCCCCATGTATTACCCCACAGGGACAACTTGCTCTTATCCAGAAGAATTACGTCACACCCCAGTGCCATTTAATACGCTCACCCCATGAAACTGTTCACCACGGTAACAGTCAAATGCAGGGCGGACAAATAATACCTACTAGTGAAACATTTCCTCACACAATTATACACGAGATATAGTCCCATGCAGATTAAACCAGCTCCGCCAACGTAATAAAAATAGTTCTGAATATATTGCTCCGCCTGTCCTTGTCTGAACTTCGGAAAAGATAACATCCTGATAATAGTGGCGGATGGAAGTTTCAACAGATTATATGCTGCTTATTATTTCAAAACGATAACCTTGCCCCGGAGTTACCCAGAGAAATATTTGGAAGGATTTCTTGCCAGAAATCATCCAACAATACGAATAACTCTATTTGTATCGAAATATACATTCAAACACATTAGATATAACAGCAACTTCTTTCCTGGCATCCATGGAAACAACCCAGCATGATTTCCATGACCTTAACGGCTACCCTTACAAATTATACTAGAACTACTAAGGGATTATAAAAATAGGACAGATGATAATGGCAAAATAACATTTATTCGGTTATATACATTGTATTGCTAAGATGCAAAAGTCTTTAATTAAAATTGAAGCGATTAAACCATTTTTTGAAAACCATTCGAAGTCTGAAAGAATGGAAGTAACTGCGAAGAAAATGAAGTGAACTTTAGGAAATGGTAAAAAAAGGAAAAAATATTCAGGGACAAAGTAAGAAATGCTTCGTTCTAAAATCATAGGATTGAAGTGCAAAACCGTACAAAATATTGTCCGAAAAAAATCAATGGCTAAAATGTCCATGCATAGACTGGCGCACTATTTGGAAATTACCACAGTAATTAAAACTAAGATATAAACTGCTCCAGGAACTTGGAAAACGTTAAAATTGCAACGGTTTGATGTAGTTAGGCGAACAGATGACTTGATGGCGATTACAATGAAATATACAATGAATTTGTTGATAATACAAAGCACAGCGTGTCAAAGGTTAAGAGATTCAAATAGTTACAAATACATGTCTGCGAAAATGGACTGGTCATAAGGGAAGTTAGGTCACACAGAGAAAAAATCTTTGTAGTGTCCACACCAGTGGTTCTCAACCGGAGCCACTTGGCTCCCTGAAGGAGGAATTTAAACTTCATGGGATGAAATTTGCCCAAGGGGGGAATTGGAAAATAGTTTCTAGGTGTTTTTTTCTGTTTACACAAGGTCTGATGTTATCAGCGCTACATGATAGTTTTCTGGAATCTAGATTTACCTACTAGCTTCGAGTTGTAATGACAAATGACTATTAGTTTCTCAGCATGAGGCTCAGGGTTCTTATTAAAGTTGTATGAATATTTGTAAATATGTGGTTGATTTTTTTTTTTCTGTAATGATCAAGAGCCTGGGNAGGAGCTGGGAGGAAGACTATATGTACGAGATGAATCTTCTGAAAACTCTGTATCATCTTCTCTTATCACAGAATCTCTATATTGGGTGTTATCATTTCCTCTTATACTTTCGTCGGATTTACCCCGATTGAACCCTTTTGCGGTATGTACAATGCATAGTACAACCACAACTAAAGCAAGGCACCCTAGGAAGGGGTAAATGATGAGATCAGTTGGAAAGTCGACATGGGGTGACTCACTCAATCTCGCAAATTCGGGAAGCGAAGGCGGAGTATAGTTTCGACATACAATCGCTTGATATTGAATGCCTGGATTCGAGTCTTTGCTCGACTTGTTATTGAATTCATCAACTGGTGACTGCTTCGGACACAACGGGATCCTCGACTGTCCGTTTTCATCGACTAGCATTTCACCTAGGACAGAAGGAAAAGATTTTAAAAAAATCCAGTAGAACACTTGCACAAGGACACGAAGAGGGCTGATAATCGAGAGGTTGCGGGTTCGTACCCCTCCTGAGCCATCTCCGTGTCCTTAAGCAAGCCACAATCACGAATTTACATCTAAAATACATGTATTTACGTATATTATTCATGGAAAGCAATGGTTCTCAAACTTTCTCCAGAAAATTGCGTAGCAGTCCCCTGAATTTTTTTTCCCGTGAAAAAATATATTTATTTCGTCTGCAAGGTAAAATACTTAAATTGTGGTTCAAGATTGCTCCAGTTCGAACACATGTGAACTCATTTTTATTATTATAGTAAACTAGGAAGGTAACTTGAAAATGTATTTTTTTGGTTTATTACAATTCAATGTACTTCGCGGTCCCTCTAAAATGGCTTCGCGGAGCCCTTGGGGCACGCAGACCCCAGTTTGAGAACCACTGGTGTAAAGATTTGTTGCCTTACCTGGTGGGGAACTACATTTGATGTTCAGGTATCTGTACCAGTCCCCATATGCGCATAGCTTGTAATTTTCCAAGATGTTGGAAAGCATATCCTAAATAAAAGATTTTATAGGTTATACAAGATTTTCTGCCTGATACATAATCCGTTACAGAAGGTCGTTCGAACTCTGAATTGTGCGAAGTTCGAAACAGTTATAAACATCAGAAATAATGGAAAGTGAATTAATCTGTTCCCAGACCCTCAAATTCATGCTGGTGTCAAACGAAGTTCCGATGTTAATTTTTCCCGCGGCAAATATGGCCGTTCACTACTATTATAACATGCTGCTGTTTGTTGCATGATTGCATGATTGCGCAATTCATTGCTATCTATTGTATATCTTCGTGTTACTTACGTAAGAAGAACGTATTGGATCTGTAGTATGTCGATAACCCAGAAGATTATGATTATTATATGAATGTGAGGCCGGAAACAGCACGAGATAAAACTTATCAGGAACAAGTTTATACTTGTTTTAGTATTAATTACAGTAATTATTTTACATTGCGCACTTCCCCTTAAGTGACCCAGATCAATAAAATATATAAAGAAGAAACAAAACTGACTTACAGAAAAGGATCTCATTTTACAATCGCAAATCCATGGATTTCCGTCCGTTACAGAATTTCTTGCCTTGTTGTCATTTCTAGATGTTTCCTCGTAGTAATTGAAAACAACATTTGCGAACCAGCTTGTGTGAGCGACCGTCAGTTTGTTGTTTCTGATGTCAATGTACTTCATGTTGCTTAATGGAAAAAATTCTTTAATACGAAGGTGAGTCAAAAATTAGTGGGAATTTATGCCACAGCGCACTCTTGTGTTTAAGTTGGGAGCAATTTTAATCCACGTGCGGACTTGTGTGATACGTGATCACGATAAGCTGATCTATTCGTTTGTACGATTTTTACAAGTGTTGTTTTCAGTCGATAAAAATGGCCACCCCACTAGCAGAATGCACCAGTGAAAAACAATAATCCGATTTTTATGGTCAGAAGGTCAAGTGCTGAAGTTCACTGGAGGTTTATCAGACACAATATGGAAACAGTGCGCTATCGTATAAGCAAGGTTGATCGTGGATTAAACTTTAATTAAATACTCATATTACTACTTATACATTACATATTATCGCTTAAATAAAGAAGAAACTGTGTGTGGGAGAATAACTCTAAGGTTCTTTACTCTGCTCTCTGAAAATTTGCATGACGGTCTGTTTCTGGCACGGCTGTGTCAAAATTAACCCTTGTGATGTCATAGAATCAATAAACTTAGAGCAGGAAATATAGGAATACAGTTGAACTTCGATATATCGGACCCCGATGCAACGGATTTCGGATACAACGGACAAAATCTGCTAGAGTGAATATCTGGTCCGGACGTTTAAAATTTGTTCCCTGTTTTCCACATTATTACTATGGCACCTATAGATGAAGCATCAGGTAATCGTCCTATTACGATTGTTTTTACGCGACCTTCCGAGTATCGGACGAAGATAACGAAGTTCCTCCTTGTAATCAGGAGTGTATTTGTAGTGGTTCACACGACAGAGTAAGAAACAAACTAACAATAAACTCTCACCACACCAACCGCAACCAGAGTAATAGCTGAACCTTAGTTCTGTATTTTTTGTTTATTTTCGTACCCCCCGGAAAATTTCGCTATAACGGACAAACGGCTATAACGGACAACTGCTCTCCCTATTAATCTGTTATATCGAGGTTCAACTGTATAGAGAGGGGCACTACGTGTTTACATTCACACAAATATCCCCATCTACAGCAAGAAATAAAATCACTGCCGTTGACTTATCAATCTCTATCGTGGTCGAGAAATGATTCAGCGTAGTAAAATAACCTGCTAACCAAGCTGCGAAGTAGATTACAGATATGTGATAGGATAGACTCGAGGCTCTGTTTGTGAAATATTGAAATTGATATTTTTAACTTAGCAAAATCTCACCAAAGTCAGTATAGCATAGGCTTAAGAGGGCGCTAGCACAAGCAAATAATTAACACAATAATCTACTTACCATAAGCTTGAAAATATATTTTCTGGCAACTCTGCTATTTGATTGTCGCTCAGAACGACTTTGTAGAGCCTTGGGTTTGAAGCGAAAGTGTCTGCAGGCAAATGCTTGAGTCTATTGCCGCTCAAATCAATACGCCTGTAATTACAACACACGGTTATAAAACAGAGATTCCCACCAGATTTGAAATCAGCTCATCAAATATAGCTAATAACAACTAACATTTTGAAGTGTAAGGGAGAAGAATTTTTTTTTTTCGAGTAAAATATGGCCACAAAAATAAGAAAAAACTCAAATATCTCAAAATCTAGACGTATAGGGAAAAATCTGACACCAGATTTGAAATCAGCGCACCCGAATTACATAGAAACGGTTGTTAGTTTATTTTGTAACATTTTCTTGTAGAATAGTGTAGTTCATAATGCTCGCAGTTAGGTGATGGGTTATTATTATTTCTTGCCCCAGGGCTGTGATGAGGACCCCTATTTGAATAAAATGTGGACCATGACACTTCAGCTTCAGAAACAGACCCCCATGCAAATTTTCAGAGCGCAGAGTCGAGAAACCCAGGAGTTATGCCCACACAAACATACACCCACGCATATTCTTTTCTATCTATAAGGTAAACAGCAAAGTCTCTCTTAGTCTTGTTTGTGTAACTCGACAAACAAAGCAAATATCTATTTAGTCAGGCATTATAACCTTATGGCGGCAACCACAAAATAATATTTAACACATTTATCTGGCTTCCACATATGTATTAGTATGGTTAGATCAGGGCTTTTCAAACTTTTTTATCTGCGCCCCCATTACATCTTTGAAAAAAATGCACGCCCCCATGACATGAACTGCAGCTCCCGCGGGCCTCACAAATTCCTCTGGACTAAATAATCAGTGCAAGACTTCCATTGATTATTAAATAATCAGTAAATTTTTGTTTTCAATCTTTTCCCTTATTGCCATTCGACACCCTCCAGCAAATCCTACACGCCCCCCAAAAAAAGGAGCGCCCCCTAGTTTAGGAACCCCTGGGTTAAATAGAATTTGGCCCGCTGTGTGTAGTACAGCTAGCTCGCTGCGCGGCTGCTGCTTCGTTTCGATATCCTCTACATAAGTAACCTATATATTATGCTTATAATGTTGAGTCAAAATATATATACTATTGCAGCGTTCAATTCTAGATCAGTGCTCTTCAACCTTTTTTACCGTGTTACATCTTTGACAATTTTTCAAGCACTTTGTATACCTCACAAATAACAATGTTTAATTATGCACAGAAAGTAAAAAAAAAACTAAAATCTAGGTGGTGGGTCAAGTTATTATAAATGATTATTTTAGTCTTTATTGGGCAGAGGCAATTAACCATGTAAAAGTTGTGTAAAAAAACGTAAAAACAAAGTTGATTTTTGGACTGTATTTGAAGGCTACTTCGCCATGACCTAACCGTTAACTCAATCTGTCAATCAAAATGGTAACGCAGCAATCTATTCTATTGTATAATCATTTGCGCTGTTGTCTCCAATTTAATTTACTATAATAATAGAGTTTAGAAGCCCTGACTTAGGCTGTACACCCTCCGTATACCATTTCTGTTGTATACCCTTCTTATGATCCGGTATACACTTGGGTATACCATACACCCGGTTGAAGAGCACTGTTCTAGATCATTGGAATGAATCAAAGTACATATCATGTCATCCCCCCCCCACATGTAACAACGAATATAATATGTCACATAGCACTGTTTAGACCAGTGGTTCCCCAACTTTTTCTACTGTAATATTATAATATTAAAAATGAGTTCACACGTGCTCGAACTGGAGCAATCTCGAACCACCATAGCATTCAAGTATTTTGACTGGCAGTCCAGCGTCATAATAATTCAATATTTTTTTTTATGGGACCGAGAATCATTGAAAAAAAATCAGGGGACTGCTACGCAATTTTTTCTGAAAAGTTTGAGAACCACTGAGCTAAAAGTTTCTTCGTTATTCATGAGAGAAAGTTGCTTACATTAGAAACGGAAGATTCTTCAGGAACTCCGGTGTGATGTAAGAGATTCTGTTGTTATTGAGGGAGATGTATCGAAGATTCCAAGCCAGCGACGAAGGAAGAGATTCGTTCAGAGCTGACAACAGATTGGACTTCAGCGAAAGTTCGAGCAAGTTTCGGAGAGGTGAAAGAAGAGAAGGATTCAAACGTTCCAGTGAATTATTGTCAAGATTTAATTCTTCCAGCGATCCGACCGGACGAAATGTTTTCGGGGACAAATATTTAATGTGATTGTTTTCAAGCTTCAGATGAGTTAGTTGAGACAGACCTGGAATACAAATTTCAAAATCAAATCGAAGAAAATATATATTTTGAACCGGTTATGTAACGGAAAATATCCGTTTACTCGACGCAACATAGATTATCTTAAACAATGGTGTGCAACCTACGTACTGCGTGCAAACTGTGACCCAGCAACCGAATTTGTGCGGCCCGCGGGAAGCTGCGGTTTTTGAATAGAGTACGGCCCGTAACAGGAATTTGGTGCCACTGTTTTGCAGTGGTGTAGTGCTGCCGGAGCGGGCCGGAGCGTGCCGGAGCGCCGCTCCGTCACCTCTACAAGTGAATGATGGGTTAACAGTCAATAGTAGGCTTATTATTTTCTTATATATTCGATAGTAAACCGGCTGGAATTGTGTACGTGCCCGATGCACTAACGTGAACGCTTCCTGTCTATTTACGAGACGAACGGTGTGAGACAAAGTTGCCAATCGTAGCAACATACCGTTTTAGAGCTCAGGTACCTATAAAATTACCACTACGACCACTGCTGTTTTGATGTTATTTAGGGCGAAGCGTCCCTAAAGTTGATTTATTTGATTTGCAAGAAAACCAAATCGATTTTATGCTAGTCACTAGTTACTAGTAGATAGTCGATGTGAATAATGTCATGTAATCCAGCACTGGGTATGGGGTGTGTTTTATTTATTACCCTCAATATAAAGTAGTATTTAAAGTAGTACCAGTGACACGAGGGGGGGGGGGGCACCAGTTTGACGCATAGTCCATACGATCAAAATACTATTTAACGTTTAATTTCATTGCAAAATAATGATACCATCATTTTAAATTCAAGTTAATTTTTGTTTGGCAAGCAATGTTTTTCTGTATTCTTGTGACGTCATAAAGATGCCATTCTGGGAGTCGTCTCGGAAACGGTGATACGGAAATTACCAGATGCAAAGTTATTGACAGTTATTGATATATATTAGGACTCAGGTATTACCTGCAAAAGCATTCCATGAAACATACGATATGTTGTTGTTACTCAAATCAATTATTTTTAATCTGGATTCCGGACAAGACCTGTTGACGCACAAAAATCCATTTGCTTCCAGTCGTTGAAACTTATTATATGACAAATGTATTTCTTCTATGCTCATGTATCGTAAAAATGTTCCTGAAAATAATTGAAAAATAAAAATTATGACCCTTCAACTGCTATCACATCCACACAGAGCAGGGGTTCTTAATCTGGGGTCCATGGACCCCCAAGGGGTCCATGAACGAGTTTCAAGGGGTTCATGAAGTCCCAATGGAAATGTATACATGTAAATTCAAAAATTCATATAATTTTTCAAAAACAAACAAACAATAAACTGGATTGTTTATAGTTGTAATACAGTGATACGCGAAGGTCTTCCAGGTGGTTCCACGAGCAACTTACAGTGTTATACTAAAGACCACGTGGTAAAAGCAAAGCCTTACAAATAAATTGCATTTGCTATTATTTCGTGTCACTAATCGTTTCATTTATTGCGGTAACTCCAATTTTTGTTTTGCCTCACAGTATATAAGTTTTTCTAAGAATAGACCACTAGGGGGTCCGCACAAACGAAAACAATTATTTAGGGGTCCGTGGTAAAAAAAAGTTTAAGAACCCCTGACATAGAGGTCCATATGCATCCAAGAATGAACAAAGAAAACCTGGGTCTGGAAAGGAATAAATTAAAGAAATGAGATATATAAAGTGGTGTCTGTGTTATGTTATTTAACACTTGTGCTGTGGTTCTCAACCGGAGCCACTTGGCTCCCTAAAGGAGGAATTTAAAATCCCTGAGAAGAAATTTGCCCAAGGAGGGAATTTCAAATATAGTTTCTAGGTGTTTTTTTCTATTTACGCAAGGTCTGATGTTATCAGCGCTACATGATAATTTTCTAGAATCTAGATTTACCTACTAGCTTCGAGTTGTAATGACAAATCACTATTAGTTTCTCAGCATGAGGCTCAGGGTTCTCATTAAAGTTGTATGAAAATTTGTAAATATGTGGTTGAT
>QXVX01008385.1:0-15151 GCA_013436065.1 Halocynthia aurantium
AGAACCTTTAGCTGACCAAGCTTTGTATATGAATCACGAAAATCAGGACCCCACTGCGACATGCAGTGGGCCTCGTCTATTGTGATGAGGCAGATGCTGCTGTCGTTGTTCATACAATTATATTCCCTATACTGGTGGCCATAATATACCAAGTTTGTATAACTAAATTACTAGAATGTTTTTAACATAGGGCCTGTGGACATTCGAAAAGCCTTAGCAACCACAGAATAAACAAGCATTTATCCCCTTGATATTATACACCGGAGTAATTTATTTGGAAAAAAAAGGAAATTTCCAAAAATTAAACAATTTACTGGCTTTCCGCTTCTTAAACGTAAATTTATGTGATCCACCTTCCGTCCCCAAAGAGAGTTTACGTTTGACAGAAGTCTAGAGAGAAGGAAAATAACTGTTCGCAAAATGGGGTAATAAATTCTTAATAATAATCAAGCACTGATCGGCAAATCGTTGTTCGAACCAGGTTGTCTGCAGGTAGACGATACGTTCGAACTGGGCATGGGAAAAGTATTGCGATTAAATAAAACCTATTCACTCCTATTTCCATAAGATCTTGTGGCCTTGTTAGCCAGGAAAGCATTGGAGATACAGTTTAAAAATATATTAAAGTTATTATAAAGATGCTTTAATACAACTCTATACCTTTTTGATTTTAAACTTTGTGCAGGTTGCTTTCCGTTGAGGACAATGAGCCTATGGCGAAGCTTGAGGTACGTACGTATTACCTCCAGTTGCAACCAGTTCACAGAGAGCGTCAACTGTTGCTTTATTGGAGAAAGCCTGGTTAAATCTATAATGTCAAAATAGTTGTTAAGTCTCTAGTACGAAGAGCTATGTGCCTAAAATAGAACAAATTTTACCTTCATTTAAAGGAGTTTTTCTTATAGCGTCTTCCACATCTTTAATCATCTGAGGAAATCGCGAGTCGGAAAAAATTAACAGGATGACCGGCGCCAGAGCTGCATTGAGGTGACTTCCAATTATTGACAACTTCAATCGTCGTTCTTCTGTTATCTCTTCCTTAATTTTTTTAAATTCAAGAATTCGATTTCTAGGAGCACACCAAGAACCGATCAAATTCAACAGTTCATTAATGAACAAACTAGGATGTATGTACTAGGCTACATTATAGATTTCACACTCACCAGTCTTGAGACAGTTCTCATGAAACAAATTGTATGTTATTCTTGAGTGTTGGTGAGTTCCGTAGTCTGCAGGACGCCTGTGATGTTTTTTTCTCTGTCCGCCATTTTTTTCATTATGTACGGTCCCCATCGTTAGCTTCTCAAGCTGGTCAGCCGTGATTGATTTTGAATATGTTGACGGCAAAACCCTTACAATAATACAAAAATATCTTTCATCAAAACAGCATATCAAAATAAAACTGTATATTTTAGGTTTATCGTCATGTGAAGATGATACAGATTTGTGATTACTGGGGGTCTTAGCAACAAGGTCGAATGTGGGAATGAGCATTATAGATAGACCTGGATTGAACATCCGTTCTGATGACCACTCCAATCCCATGTAACTGATTTCTGTATGAAATTTAATGTGGAAGTGAGGCATCAGTATAGAGAAAGATTCAAGACCAATATTTTGAAGACGTTCTGAAGAACTTGAACTACCAATAGAATAATAGATGATCCGCAAATCCCCTTTCGCATCTGCTTCTCCTTGATGTATCCCTTTGATAACAGAGCTTTGCCTAGCGCTTTCCACCATTGCTGACTGTGATTAGAGCCAGTGCCGAACTGAGCATGGGTATAAGAGCATTCAAACATCTTTTTGCGTTTCTGCAAAATATGAGGACAATAAGAGAACAAAAAACAGTAAAGATAGTTTATTAATAGTACAGTTACGTTCATGCGAATAGAATAACTTCTCAAATAGCAAGGCACCTGTCAAAGTTTGTACAAGTGACGACTAGATTCTTTAGCCGTAAAAAATTGCCGATATCCTTACTTCTGGAGAAGCGGTCGCAGTGACAGCCAGTATTGGCACCTTAAAATTGGATACAGTAGAATTATACAAGATCAGAAAACATTGATTTGCATTTGCTAACCCTAGGAAGCAGGACCTTGAGCTGACCAAGCTTTCTATAAGAATCACGAAAATCAAGACCCCAATGCGAAACGCAGTGGGCAACATCTATTGCGACGAGGCAGATGCTCAATCTAGCATTCAGTTTTTTCAAAGTCTCTGATTCCACGGCTGCATACTCTGGGGTGATGCAAACCACTCTGTACTTTCCTCTCACAAGAATAAAGTAGTATGTAGAAAAGTTACTGAAACTGACACAACGGGGTCATGAATGGACCACCGTCAAACCTTGCCCCAAACAGGATCATATGTGGTTGTAGATTCTATGTATCCTTTGATTGGATTAGTAAATGTTACCTGAGTATTGAACGTCGTATAAATGCACGCTGCTGTTCTTTATTTTGTATGTGCTTGGGAAGCAGATACCGGAAATGCAGAAGCCTTCGTGATATAACGGGGTATATCGTAATAACGTGTTATAGTGGTTAGCGTGATTTAATAGTTTATCGTTACTGAAAATATAACAATAATACAATAAAGATAACAGGTTACATGCGGAACTAAATCAGTGCGAATGTAATTTCAGCCGTAACAACGGGTGTAACTTTCGCCGTCGATATTGCAAGATACCGCCGATGTCAAAGATGGAAATTGTTGGCAGCAAAAACATATTGATGCTTGTGTGTTTTGTAAAGAACAAATAAAAAAAGAGAAAGGTGTTACATTCTCGCCCCAAAGCGTCCTGTTAGTAATTGTGTGGTAAACACAAAGCCAGGTACAGTAAGAGTCAAAGGAAACAAGTTACGTGTTTAACCGGTCGATCGCGAGGTCCAGTGAATTTTTTCAGTATGAAGATGTAATTATTGTTTGAATGTCTCGTGCATCTAAGTGTTCGAATTACACTGCATGACTGTAATACTTTTAGGTCATCTTATTCACAAACCGTTTTAGTTGGATGAATTATGAAATATCTTCCTGGACTTTTTAAACTTGTCCATGATTTTGAGCACAGTACTGGTGGTTCAAACCTTGTTGGGAATTCATTAGTATAAAGGTTCAGTCGTCTTTCATTCGTTGAAATCAGGAGTTTACCTGGCCGTGGTGCCACAATAACTGCATAAAAAAAAATTGCCTCAGTCACACATGATTTTTCATTACAAAACTTTACCTAATAGAAATTTCAATTTATTATAATGACTCAATGGTTTCCATTGGTATTTTGATACATTCAGTTCTATATCGCCTACACCAGAGGTTCTCAACGTTTTTTTCAGTATTCCTCCCGTACCAACTCCAGACAGAAATTTCAATTTATTATAATGACTCTTCAATTTATTATAATGACTTATGAGAAATTGAAAAATGGTTCCCATTGGTATTTTAATACATTCAGTTCAATATCGTCTACACCAGAGGTTTTCAACGTTTTTTCCGTATTCCTCCCGTACCAACCCCAGACGCCGGCATCCCCCTGATCCTCGTGCTGAGAATCTAATAGAGAGATTCGAGATCATTACAGAAAACAAAAGAACAAAAAATCAACCACATATTTACTAATTTTCATACAACAACCTGGAAACTATTGTCCACATTCCTCTCCATTTCCCTCTTTTGGCAAATTTCCTCCCAGGAATTTTAAATTCCCCCTTTTGCGAGCCAGGTGGCTTCGGTTGAGAAGCACTGGTCTACACGGAACACGAGACAATGCTAAACAGAGCCCTTTTAGCTAGCCAGATTTTTAAACCGAATTATTTGTTAACCCATGTATTATTGATTCTATTGTAGTTGAGAACACTATACCGAGGATACATAATGAATCTAAAACAGTACTCAGGATGATTTTTTGTATTTCACTATGGGATGTTTTCCCACCGGCCTGTAGAATCACAGTCGGCTAATTTAGTTAAAGGATTTTTATCACTAAGTTGACATCTCTGATAATAGGTATCACCTTTCTTTCTCTTTCCAGCTTTGATCTTCTGGATATTTTTTCGTCTATGCACTGGATATTTTAACACAGGAACATCTATGCCACCCTGGATCACAAAAGAGGTGATTCTACCTTATTATATAAATCAACCTTTGCAGAAGCATGGGTAAGCATACTCACCAGCGTAACAGACGAATAACATAGAAATTTTGGAATTCCGATTCTTGGCTTTAACAATTTGCATTGCACAGCAAGCATCTTTCATGAAATGTATGTATTTTCAGATTAGCACCGAATAAACAATACTAGTAGGTAAAGAGCATATTAAATACTGTTCGGACTAATAAAAACAAAACATAAACTTCAAGCACTACACTTCAGAATAATATAAATTTAATTGGCAGACTTCTATTGAAATGGATAACATATACAGTGGTGCCTCGTTTGAGATAACTTCGACCCGGAGTTCAAATGATGATTCGAGATTTGAACCGTGCGCGTAGTAAAGAAAAGTGCTAGCTGAGTAAATGCCATCTGTTGAGATTTTGCCAGGGCTATTAGATCAGTTGAAGCTAACAGACACCGAAGTAACGAGATTTGACTGTATTCAGGCCATTAAATTGTGTTATTTTTATTGATGTGTATTTGCTGTTTAAGTATCGAAATGGGTTCTGATGAGGGTCTGGTAACGTATTAATTCACTTTCTATCATTTCTAATGGAATAAATTAATCCCGACTTCGAACGGTCTCGAGTATGATGTACGAGGCACCACTGTATAATGAAACCAAATAGAACCAAGTACTCAGTAAAAAAAACAATTATCATTTGATTAAAAACAGGCACAAAGTTTTCAACAAACAGTCGTGGGATATAATGTAAATAAAATTTAAAAGTTGCAATGGTCAACCAACTAAACAATTTATGAATAAGTCCATTTTATATCTGTTCTTTTCGAGTGTAAGACATTCCACCAGTAGGGAATGTTCTTTTTCAATTGCTTTCTGGAGTGTACTTTTCTGGCCATTATTTAGCAATATTTTTGTCATGCACAAAACTGACAACAATGAAGAAGACATTTCCTGGCAAAATGGAAATACATGTTTCATCAGGGAATCATGTGGAAATACTTCAGAAACTAGTCCCATATATTTGGCTTCATTGGCCATTAACACTCTCTGTCCAAACAGCAATGAATTAGCATTTGCTTTACCCACTATTGCTGGTAAAAGTTGGGTTGCGCAGCCGAAGGGAACAAGACCTTGTTTCAAATGTGCCCATTGAAAACTCGCGCGGTCACTTGCATATACAACATCGCAGAACAGAAGGATGGAAGCTCCAAAGTCAATAGCTGGGCCCGACACAGCAGCGACGATCGGCTTGGTAAAATTAATTAACACATTGAGAAATCTTCTCATTAAATACAAAATGTTTTTTTTTTCTGTGTTCTCAATTTTACAGTTCAGAAGTTCCAGTGGATTGATTCCAGAACAGAATGTAGAACCCACTGAACTTAACAGAATAGCATGACAGGTGTCATCTGATTGCAGGTTAGAGAATGCTTTTGCCAGTTCTTTCAGAGTTAATGCATCAAGAAAATTATGGTCTCTATGCAAAACCTTCATACGTTTATCTGGGTGTAGTTTTGGATTTTTAGTCTTTGTGAATATAATTTGGGAAAAATTCTTAAAACTCCTCACAGATATGTGTTTGTAAATATTTCTAGGCTTGTTTATAAGGATTTCGGTGTCACTTTTACCTTTTGGTATCACTATTTTATCAGAATTCATTGAAGCTCTAGCAATGTTTGTCCTGTATTTTGCCTCTTGTGCCAATGATGGAAGCTCATCCAACACGACACATAATTTGCTTGTACATGGTTCGATTTCATCTAGCAACACTGAAGACTCAGCTAGATTCTCTTTACATATATCGGTTTGACTTTCAGTTGCAATTTGGTTTTCAAGTTCATTTGTAGATAATTGACAATGGGCATGTTTTGTCTCATTGATAATCTCTTCCACTGTCTTCTTTGGTTGTCTATGAATGCCATTCGACAACATAATTTCTAGCCCAGTATTTGGTTTCTTGCGAATTAATTTCTTTCCATGAGAACACAGATACGTCGAAGATGATCGATGCTTTTTCAACTTGACAGATATTTCTTTTAATTGCTGTTGAGAACCAACTTGCAATGTTGATGGAGGTTTAGTTTTATACAAATTTGTTTGACTTTCATTTGATATAGCTAGAATATTGTTTTCTTCTGCATCCTGACATACATTTGTAGATGATTGATGTTGGACATATTCTGTGGTCTCCTTTTTAGTTACAATCTCGTCTGCATTCTCTGATATACCTTCAAGACCATTACATTGATCCACACCACTTGAACTTTCTTTTAGATTAGCTACGGTCTGCGTAGAAGAAATTTCTTTCTGCACGACTTGAATCTCAAATCTCATTTCCGTATTAATTTCTTTCCAATACTCAAGCTGTTCTCTTTGTCTATTATCAAGAAATGGTGATATATCAGGCAAAATGATGTCTGGTAGAACATTTTTAATTTTCAGGGCTTCAGATGACATGTCTGTAGATGTGCTGACATTCATAGGTAAGCATAGTTTTCCATTTTGTACAGTGTTGTAATCACCATTAAAATCCTGTACTGACCTTATAACAGTGCTGCTGCAACGCGTGTCTTTGCAATCGAGATGACTATTTTTAACATTGCTTATCTCACTAAGATTTTGAAGAATAGAAGAACTTGAGGGGGCCAACTGAGGACTATCTAAAAAATGCAATTCTGTTGTCACACTGGGTAATGCTTCTGTTGAGCAGTCTTCACCAACTGATGGAGGATGAATACCAGTTGAATTTGATTTATTACAGAAAGAGATTGGACAGCTTTTACCAAGTGATCCTTCGGATTCCAATATTGGAGACTGTTCAGTGACATCTAGAAAAGACTGTAGTTGGCTACTTCCCGTAACCAAGTATTGATTTTCTTGTAAATCATTTGGCTGAGAAAACGATGTCTTATTTATATGATCATTCTGAACACCACTGGTTGTGGAAAATTGTTTGGCAGAATTGGCAGATTCACTTTGACTAAATACTTTTCCTCCATTTTGAGCAAACTCCTCAGTCGAAGACAGAAAACTAGTAGAATTCTCTGAAGATGCCTCGAGTTTGGGTGAGGGAGGCAAGGTGTAAATACTTTGCAAAGCAGATTCGGGCGAATCTTCAAGAACCAACATTGATGACTTTAGTAAAGAGATAGGATCACAAACCATACTAGTTTCGGCATTACTGATATCAGTATATTCCTTCTTCTTCTTCTTGGGTTTTCTTTGATCATTCTTATATGTAGACATTTTTCGCTTCTTGCCTTTTTGGTGCTTTGCACAATGGGTCTCCACCACGGAGCTATAAGGTAATGGGAATTGCACCGAACTGCAATTCACGTTATCAAAAATTCCTAAATCTGAACTTACAGTTTCAATTATATCATTGACAACTGACGTTTGCATAAGTGGCAAAGAAGACCGTTTGTGTTTCTTTTTCCATTTCAATAGTTTTTTATTGGAATTTCTTGGTCTCTCAGTATTTTTTGTTGTATCTTCCATCTTGCAAGTATCATTAAGCAAGTCAGTTTTTAACTCTTTCATTCTTACAGGACTTGAATTTTAAAGCCTAAACAGGAGCAATGAATTAAGTTTGGTGCTTTTAAAAACGTGTGCTCTATGCGGTAATTTCCGTTTATGCGTTACCGAGCGACTTGCATACACAGAAGGGTATATAACAGAATAATATATTTTTTTCTTCGCAAAAACACAAGAATAAACTTGAATCGAAAATAAGACTACTGTAATGATATTTTGCAATGAGGCTGATATTAAACGTTAAAATAGTATTTAGATTCTCTGGAATTAGCGTACAAAATTCGCGGTATGTGTGAGTATCGCGTCAAATAGTAATACTACTTACACCCCACTTACCCCTCAAATTCAAAGAATAACCACCATCCCTCCCTTATCGTAAGCTTAATCTGACAGTGGTTAATAATTGGTTGAAAATCAGTAATTCTGAAACGAGAGAAATCCACTGATAACTAGAATTGTACACAATTATGCAGAACTCCCGTCGTTGTCAATTGTAAAGTTGTCACATTATCACCACTAGCATCACCGTGATAAGTTCAGATCAATGCACTGTATCATCTTAATTGCGGGTGATTGGCAGCAAACTATATATGTGCTACACACAGATACATGCCAATAACATGAGCTGAATTTTTAAGTCAACAGCACTATACAGCACTGACTTCAGTTTCCTCAGCAAGGTCTGCTACTGTTGCGGTTATGTGCTGTGAGTTTATTGTTAGTTTATATTCGTACTCTGTCGTGTTCACCACTACAAATACACTCCTGATTACAAGGATTACAATCTTCGTCCGTTACTCAGAAGGTCACGTAAACACAAACGTAATACAACGGTTAAATATTACCATCACCAAATCTCCGCCAATGTGGTAGAGTTAATTTCTCTGTAAATTACTTCTAACATACGATACAACAGAACCAGTTGACAAGAACGTGTTTTCTCAAAGCGATTGAGTACAAGGAAAAACGTGGTGCAGGTATAGGGAGTAGAATATGATGGTAAATATAGTAACATACTTGTAACCACATAACATACGTGTAACCACATAACATACGTGTAACCACAGAATGTATATAAAACCCAAAGTTCATTTCCCAGATATTAACGCTTGACAATGGGAAGATGTATTAAGCTCAAAGTATCACTTCCTAAACAGGATACTGAACGATAACTGACGTGTAAGATATGCGAACTGGCGAACTAGCAAACCAGCAGAGAATAAGATAGGTCTCATGAAATTGGTAGAGACGTGGAGTGAAAATCATATTTGATAATAACTGGAATTGGATTGGAATATTTGGTTGTATTAAGTTTGTAGCATCAAGATTGTGTTGGTGGTACGAACTTGTAAATAAACTTCAAGTGTACAGTCAAAACTTGTGTTGAATTATACCTTACAAAGAGGCATCATTTAACCATCGTATTACGTTTGTTTTTACGCAACCTTCCGATACTGAACAACGATAGAGGAGTTCCTCCTTGTAATCAGGAGTGTATTTGTATCGGTTCAAACGACAGAGTACGAAATATAAAATAACAATAAACACTAAAACGCAACCTGCAACAGCAACCGACTACAACCGCAACACAGGCAGCACACGTGACAGATAACAAAATGGAACAAAGAAACGTCACAGGTTAAAGGTTAACGAATGTGAACTAACACAATAAACATACAGTATTGGCGCTCTGTACAATTCTACTTCCTATAAAGACCCTTCACCCATAAGCTGGAAGCTCCAGTGAAAAAGTGGGTAAAAGCATAGCATAATGATTACATTGGTGTGAAAATCCACAGCAAGGGAATTTGATTAATTCACACGTGGTAAAATAGCATGAAACACATGAAAAAGGCATGCATAGTAACTTATAATAACACTGCAGAAAACAGGGCGTTTTTGTTGTTATAGGAAAAAAATGCGATACTTACAAAATGTATGTACAGCAATATGTTCTCTTTCCCTTTTTCTTCATTTTTTAAAATTTTGGATCACAATTACGGCAGCAATGAAAAATGATACAAAATGCGACTGTAATCCTCCGTCTCTAAGCAATCTATTTGTGTTTAGACACAGGACAAAAATCAAAAATCATACTACGGGTATCAACATGGGATGAAAGTGGTGTGGTGTGTGTCAAGTTGTGTGGTGTTTGTGGTAAATAAATGTGGGTTAGTGTCAAATTGTACAGGTTGGTTAGTGTTCTCATAAGTAGAAGGAGATATTTTCTTAGGTGTTGGTGGAGGGGTAATAGATCTGTCTGAGTTACTTATGGTATTCTCAGTGGAATCGTATGTTTTATGAACATCTGTACCTTCGGTGTTATGGTGTTTTTTATTCTCCATCCCAGATAGTCCCTCAGTCCTACGAGTATTGAGGGATACTGCTTTTGTACTATCAACAAGCTTACTGTAATTCCTAACGCGAAGAGATAGGTCTTGGGGAGCACTTTACAAGGGTTTTCTGTTTGAGGTGGAGGGATAACAGTTGTTCATTTACTGTACAATTGATACAAACAATATACATGCACGATTGTAGCCTAAACTGCGCGCACGGTATTTGCTTTCACACAGTATTTGTTTCTTCGAATGTCCTCGTGTCCAAATTGTCCACTTCGATTATTCTTTGCTTCTTGTTGTTGTTATGTCCAAAATAATGAATGGTTAATATAGAGCCGTTATAGGGAGTAAAATGGAATAAATTATGATTATTAGAGGGGAAAACTACAACGATGGTAGTGGAAAATTACAGCACGATAACAAGTGAAAATATGTGAAACTCAAATATAACTCCCTGAATCTAACGGTGGGAAATGTTACTAGAGTTTCCACAGGAAATAGAGATAAACTATTTGATAAGCAAAAAGAGAAATGTAGAGTCTGGAGACGTTGAATATAGATATACGGAATAACGTTTTCATAGTAACTAGAGTTGGAGAATGGTATGCTTGTGAGCAGCATCGTAATAAGCATCGTAATAATTGACTTGGAGATTTAACGTTTGTAAACAGTATTGTAATAATACGATGAACCTAAAGAAATCGTCTAAAAACGGGTCTTTATCAAGCGTTCATCACTTTGGATTTTACATCAACAAGAAGCAAAAATATCAAGGACAAAAGAGGACAATTTGGACACAAAGGCATTCGAGAAAACGGTAAATACCAGTTATTCAACGCGAAAATTACGTTTTCCGACGCAAATACCGTTCGCGCAACTCAGAATTTCCGGACGATTTATCAATTTAGGCTAAAATCGTGCATGTATACAGTTTCTGTCAATCGTATTGTAAATGAAAAACAATAATTCCTTCGTCAATCAGAGAAACCCTTTTCATCGTGCTAAGGGATTTACCGAAATGGACAAAAAAGTCCAACGTACCAGACGTAACAGCCTTCCTACAACCCCCCCCTCCCCCCTCCCTCCCCTGATACCGATAGTATATCAGACACACCTAACACGTTTTCACCCGAACCTAGAAAAGAGTTTCCTTCTACTTCTAAAAACAGAACTAAACAACCTCTGCAATCTTTCACTAATCCAGAGCTATTTCAAGACAACACGAAACATGACACAAACATCATACTACCCACACCACCTCCTAAATCCAAACATAGGGTTACTTTGGTGGCCATCCTTCCACTTCAACAAGTACTCATTTTCCCCGTTTAACCGGTACTGAGGGAATGGATAGCAGAGTGACTTCACACGCAACCCAGGGTCAGCCTGGGAGTTTCTATGTTAAGGGATCAGTAAGAAAGAATATTAAGATTCCATCCATTTGGCGAGATTCCATTCAGGCGCATTTCAGTACGATAGAAGCGGTTTTCGAAGATGAGGACGGTAGTGAAAAGGATAAATTTACTACCCTCGCCCGTGTTTTGCGTGAATCAAAAGTAGCCAAGGTATTTGACATTTTGGAAGAAAAGGCTAACGATAACAGTTATACTCGTTTAAAAACTGTGTTGATAGAAAAATACGCTGGACATTCCGATGAGCGTCTTGATAAGTTGTTTCAGGCCAAAAGTTTAGGGATTACACCCCCACAGAAGCTCTAAAACTTTTACGTTCTTAATTTTCTTAAAAATTGCCTATTTTGTTGCCTGAACAAGTCATAACAGGTGTATGCGCTCAAAAATATAAAACAGTGCTTGAACTTGCCGAAGCGGCTTATAGAATTTTTAAAAGTTTGAAAATTTAGGCAATTTCTAATTCGTCTCGGGATTCTAAAACGTCGACTTTGGAGTCGAGTGTTGCATCTTTGAAAACTATTGTAGACCAATTGGCAAGTCAAAATAGACCAAGTAGTATAGGGAATAGAATTGTACAGGGTTTTGATGATGGTAATATCTGTGACCAAATAGTAGTGGATAATATACCGATAACGGGTGACGTAATGGTGTGAGATGTACGAATGTTTTATGCTGGCAAATATGTGAAGCCCAAAAATCACTTCCTAAACATGATATTTAACTGTGGGAAATGTTACTGTATGTAATCTTGCAGGGAATATAGAGATACGCCGACTAACGAAGCGGCGGAGTGGATAACGATAGGTCTCAGGACATGGTGAGACGAGAGGTTGGCTAGCGAAGGGCTAGAAGGTGGATAATAAGTCTCGTGATACTGGTGAGACGTGGAGTGTAAAATATACTTGATACCGTTTCTAATATTAGGATTGTGATTGGTAAGGCTTACTTGTTAGCTTGTAGCATCAAATTTATGTTGATGATATGAGCCTGTGAATAGAATTGAAGTATACAGACAAAAACTTGTATTGATTTATAGTTTTATACCATACCAATTCACCAACCAACCATCATCAATTAACCGTTGTACAGTACAGTAGTACCTCGATATACGAATTTAATTCGTTCCGAGTCCGAGTTCGTATTCCAAATTATTCGTATTTCAAAACCCGTTTTTCCATTTAAATCAATGGTAAACTAATTAATCCGTTCAAGACTCCAAAAACCACGAAAAATGCCGATTTTGAGGTATTTTTTTAGCAGAAACGTGTAATTAAACTTAAAATAACAATACATATGTGTACCGTAAGTCATCTAGTTACGAACTTTCGTAGTTACGAACCGGGCGTGAACCTAAAAAAATTTGCGTGACGGTGAAGTTCGCAAATCCGTCGCTCGGCGCGTGATTGTCAACAACAACGCACATCACCCAACCTCTTTCTCAGTCACATGTGCCCTATCTCACGAAATATTTGTAATGTGTATTAAGTGATTGTTATCGCGTTTGTATTTAATAATTATAATTCAGGGATTTTTCGAACGTAAAATGGCAGGGAAGAAAAGGAAAAGGTAGTGGAGGTGAAACGAGCGTATCTAAGAACCGATGTGGCTGTATAGGCATAACTTGTGTATTTATTTCTATTATGTTAAATTTACAAACAATTCCAGGTACGATTAACCTGTTGGAACGTAACCTGTTCGTATGTTGAGGACTTCATGTACTGTACATGTAATAAAAACATGAGAGATTATACAAGATATGATTGTGCATACGTCGACGTCGTTCGATCGTTTTGCATTGCAAGTCCACTACACACACTCTATCATGATTTTTCATTATTTACTTCTTTACTTCTATTGCAATAAGATTTTTATTCATAGTTAACACAAATAATTAGGACAAAATAAATTCAAAATATGCCCGAAACACAGAATATTCACTAGCACAAAACGCTCGGGACGTTACCGCTACGAAATAAACACGTGAATTAAGCGAGTACGACTGCGCACTCGCAGAGATGCGCGATAGATACTGAACGTGCTCTTCCTTACAAATCGATGAGTCAGCTGGAATCGCTACAGTAGTTTTGGTGTCGATTTTTTTTCCAACCACCCTCTCCTTTGTCGCTCAATGCTCAACCCTTTCAGCCAATAACTGCTACTAATCCTCAGTATAATAACAGACCCACGTTCAGAAACAATAATCGGCCACAAGGCAGGAGGAACTCTGAGCCACAATATCCCAGAACCTTTATTTCAGGAAGTTATCGCCCAGCCTTTAACAATCCCCAGAATAACTTCCGATTTCACAACTATCAGCCCCATAACCCTGTACGTAACTCCCGACCACTGTGCTTTTACCACAGTAAATACGGTGATAATTCTTATCGCTGTCTGTCCCCTTGCTCCTTTACAATGGCAAAAAACTTTCAAGGCCAGCACCAGTGACTGGAACCGTGTTGGTCAAAACTCCCCCTCCCCAGTCTTTGAATACGGTTCAATTCTTATTTGATCCGGTAACTAGGACCAAATTTCTTGTTGATTCTGGCGCTGTTAGTATTTTTGCCAAAGTCGGAATTTTGTCCTTCTTATCCAAAAGCATCTCGTGTATTGTATGCAGCAAATGGAACAAAAATACAGACGTACAGTCAAAAAATGATTGATATTTCACTTTCACTTGGCAATAGAAAATGGTGGAAATTTGTTTTGGCTGATGACAAATTTCCTATTATTGGGTGTGACTTTCTAAGTTATTTCGGACTTCTACTGGATTGTAAAAACAAATCAATGACTGATCCGTCAACTAACGTAACTGTGTATGGTGAAAGTTGTCCATTTACAGTAACTCTGTTTACATGACATTTGTTCCACCCGAGTTTTTGAATGAATTTGACGGACTTTCGAGTGATTTTCCACAGTTATATTACCGAACGAATAAAGAGTACATAATACAACATGGCATTGAGCACCATATTGACCAAATGACAACAGACCAGTGTTTACAAAATCTAGGCGTTTCCCCCTCACAAATACAAAGCATTGAAAATTGAATTGGAACAACTTTTAGATCAAGGAATAATTAAAAGAAGTAACTCATGTTTGTCTACGCCCATACATATAAGAAAGAGAAGAATTGGAGATTAGTTGGAGATTTCCGCTCTCTAAATGCGGTTACCCAATTAGCAAAGTACTCACTTCCTTTCCTTTTGGACTTTGTTAATACAATTGAAAGGGCCACCATATTTTCGTAGATTGACTTGAAATTGTTTCAACGTATGTACCCTATGACNGGTGCCGCTGTTAGTATTTTTGCCGAAGTCGGAATTTTGTCCTTCTTATCCAAAAGCATCTCGTGTATTGTATGCAGCAAATGGAACAATAATACAGACGTACAGTCAAAAAATGATTGATATTTCACTTTCACTTGGCAATAGAAAATGGTGGAAATTTGTTTTGGCTGATGACAAATTTCCTATTATTGGGTGTGACTTTCTAAGTTATTTCGGACTTCTACTGGATTGTAAAAACAAATCAATGACTGATCCGTCAACTAACGTAACTGTGTATGGTGAAAGTTGTCCATTTACAGTAACTCTGTTTACATGACATTTGTTCCACCCGAGTTTTTGAATGAATTTGACGGACTTTCGAGTGATTTTCCACAGTTATATTACCGAACGAATAAAGAGTACATAATACAACATGGCATTGAGCACCATATTGACCAAATGACAACAGACCAGTGTTT
>QXVX01008393.1:0-33424 GCA_013436065.1 Halocynthia aurantium
GCCGTTTGTCGATTAGTAAAAAAAAGAAATTTGCTTAACACAATTTGCTGTGCAAAGACGTCCTGCACTCTTTGGACTCGTGGTTAGTCATAAATATTTCTTTGCCTCTATTTTAATTCCACTCATAACTCATATAGGCGCATCTTAGATAAATATGAGTCCATTTGATAAAACTAAACAGCATGTCCACGATGTTCTATACAGTTCAATTGATAACTCCATCTCTTCTTAGTTTGTTGAGCAGTCTGCTGCGTTTTTTATTTTTTGGAATTCAGGGATTCATTTCACTTGCTTTAGATTGGTTGAGTTGCAATTGATTCGTAAGTTAAGTTAAGTAAATATACTGACCTGAGTCAATCAAAGTCCTTCGATTCCTTGACTCGAATCAAGGTCTTTATCAAGGTCCGTAGTAAAACTACGGATATTCATGCTCCCGATGATGGCTAAATAAAACAGCTACTTGAGTGAGCTCATGCTTTTCAGTACGTGTAGTGTACATAGGATCATCATCACTTATTATAACAAAGAGTCAACAATTTCATTTATAAGCCTAACGGGCCCAGGGCTTATTTTCAGAAAATCCCGGTAGTGCAGTGAAATCTTCAGCAAATTTGATGCAATATTGCATGTTATGGGATATTTGTGGCCCTTTTTAATGTCATTCTTGTCCCAGTTACCGGATGTAGGATTGCAATCCGATTGAATAAGTCCTACCCAATTTTTATTTACTGTTATTGCTTTCAGGTGCTTTCCGCAATCAATGTTTTTACTGCAAACCCTATTGTCCGCCTTGTAAACAAATGTTGCTGAGCGGATAGAAGAGTCTAAAGTTACCGAGGCCACTTCAATTTCCTGCAATATTGGGACAAGAAAACTGACTTGTGAAAACAGCATTAGCATATGATTTTGATATTACACTCTCTTGAATTGCAAGCAAGCTTTCAATATTATCAGTACTTATTGTACCTAATGTATTGTCATGAAGTGTACACTTCCAAGTCAAAGGGTATGTGCATGTATTTTGAACTGAAGGTAGCGGCTCTTTCAGTACTTTAAAGGGTAATTTGCTTGTGTATATGTTATCGAGGCGATTACTCACGTAGATCAGCACATCCACGTACATTTTTCACAATTTTATTTATATAATTAACGGTTTCGTCTTGTAAACCTCGACAATATGTCCCAAGCGCTTAATAATTACTTATAAGAAAAAAGTAGAATAATTTAAATGAGAATCCCATTTTTCTTTATTACTCGCTTGTCTGTATGCTAGAAAGAATAATAGCGGGTTCGCGATGTAGATGACAGTGGTGGAGGATAGAATGCTGTACACGTTTATAGTTTTACGTTAGGTCGGCAGTTGTGTTGCTCAAATTGGTTTACATTCACCAGTACTATATCACCCAGTCATAGCACAGTTTATCGCTATATATATGTATATATATTTAACACGATTAGCTGAGGTATTTAGCTTATGCTGTAGTTATTTGAAAGGCATTCAATATATTATGAAGTATTTCGGCTCAAATTCGGAAGTGCTTCTAGCAGGAGGCGGTTATATTTTTGCATCTATAAAGTAATGAAATTATGCTATAAAAAGTGCTGCAGTAGAAGTTTAAATATTATATTTTGAGGTTCGGATTGTGCTAGTTTATTCATAGCTGATTGTTCTATAAATTGTGTTGTTTTGTCCTCATCTTATTTTTCCTTATAAGACTGGAGTTCGATTTTTGAGCTATCGTGCCATAATAGTTTGTATAGTATACAATACTTATACGTATCGTATCCCTAATCCCAAATTTATTTGTATATATCGAATATGCATACCTTACGGCTTACAGTAACTGCAGCGTTGAGACCTAACCCTAAATGTTACATATTCACTTCGAACCCAAACACGAAACACTGAGAATTAATTGCGAAATTTCCTGTATCAGGTTGGAGACCTACAAGATTTTTTCTTTAGATTAGGTACAAATATCAGTTTGGTTATTAGCTATGTATCGCGCCCTTTCGTGAGGTTAAAACAGTTACTTAATTTTTCCTATTATTAGACATCACATAATCTGTGGTAAATACTGTGTTGATAATGTCATTTAAAGAACAAATGTCAAAATTACCATAGTTTTCTTATTGTTCGAATAAATTACTTTGTGGAACTCTTACCGCGATATTGTTTACAGAACGTTTCGAGGGCACAGACGTAATTCATACAAACATTTACTTAACAGAATTCACCTCAAACAATTATCTTGATGTAACAAGTAGTTGTAGTGTAACTCTACGCTTTTGCCATCTTGAGCAAACATTGGAGTCACATATGGCGTTTTCCCATCGTTCACCATAGTGTACACTATTTTTTCCTGCCTTTCTTCTTTGTTACTAAAAACTAATAGAATTTTTTAAAGATAATAAATACCGCAAGGATTTGCATGAAATGGTATATTTTTATCAAGCTGTCTCAGGGTGAAAGGGATTATATATTATATGCTTAGGATGAACGACACAGTTATGTTCCGAAATATCTTGTTATATCGTCGATTATGCATTGTTTGTATTAAGGCCCATTTGTTGAACAAAGCATATTTGTTGAAGATATCTTTTTAAATGGAATAGAGAATTATTTTATTAAATAGATTTAATAACAGATTACGAGATTAAATTATATTTTCTAGTTCTATGTCGTGAACTTGTTCCGCGCTACCACCTTGACTCATTCTATCTGCCTATATTTGAGGTTGCGTATATTAAATAGATATTTATTTATTCTATGAGATATCGTGAACTTGTTCCGCGCTGCCACCTTGACTCATTCTATCTGCCTATATTTGAGGTTGCGTATATTAAATAGATATTTATTTATTCTATGAGATATATGTGTAATATGATTACCAATCAATCAAGTGGAGTTAAAGAAAGATAGAATTGAATTGCTAAATCTACACAATCGATTTTCCAATCTTCTTCCGACAGATTGTCTGTATCTCCCGAACCAACCAATGTCGCAATATATATTTATTTATTGATGCCGTTCTTACGACGATATATCGTTGGTGGACAGTATTATGTTAAGGATAAAAACTGTTAGTAAGTTAAGTCATCTAATCGTTCAGTAATACATTACCATCCACTGTAAGATTTTGCTGTTAAAACTAATTTATGTCCGAGTTGTTCGCCGCTCTCACTGTACTTCTAATTTGTTTGGATCTTGGCTGATTGTGGTTTAATCAACGAATTGAATCCGACTGATCCGTGCTTTTTTTTCAAATGATTTAGTTGTGCTGATTTATCCTGAGGTACTTCTGAGATACTGAATTCGCATAATAAGCCCGTATTTTCACTTATTAATAAAGTTTTGCTTCTCAATTTATTGTAGCTACTAATTTCTTGGAAATATAGATTCAACTTATTAATAAAGTTTTGCTTCTCAATTTATTGTAACTACTAATTTCTTGGAAATATAGATTCAGATCGAATCCATCCTGAACCTCAAACTGAAAACGATTTCTATTTCGAGTCATGACATAATTTTTCAAATATTTATTAACGAAGTGACGATATGCAACACGGTGTATTATGAAACTTAGCGGCTAGTGAAATATAAAGTCTATTGACCGATGGTTTAGCGCGAACTGGGGCCATATTGTGTTAAGAGATATCGATACTATGCATATATCATTTATTCGCAATCTTATCTATGTGAAATGTTAACACGAATTGCTATGGAACCACTTCCTCTCTTCCGTTTCCTCTGTGATCGTATATAATCTGTGGCATTTTATTTTGTGATCGTTTAGTAATTTATTTGTTCAGTTATCCTAGTAAGATAGCTGCTGTAATGAAATAGTAATTGTAAGGTCAACAATGAATTCCGGTTCAAACCTCTCGACTGTCTGTCACACGTCTCCTGGCGTGATAAAGCAAAATATTGGTGCGCTTGCGGAGATTACTAAAGATAAGAAACAGTGATAAGCGTAGAATGATTTGAAATTTTCGTGGCCCTTTTTTCTTGTGTCCCAGTGGTTTTGTATGCTGAAGATAAGGAATAGACGTAAGGTCGTGTTCTATTGATGGTTGTGATGATGTATCTACCAGCTGCTGTTTTTAAGTTTAGTTTATGCTGGTCTTATATGTTCTGTAAGGTTACGTAGAGTTGGTACAGATAGCTATGATATAGTTAAAGTCTGTGAGGCGGTTCAACCTGTCATACGATATATATCTATAGTTCTATACAATATAGCGTGTAATTTTGATGTACTACTTTATATACTACATATACGTATATTACTGTAACCCTATTTTAAATAATTTAACATAATTTAGAGTAATTATATTTAAATTATCCAGCATTCACAAATGAAATAACTTTTTACTTAATCTCTGGAGGCCTCCCAAATAGCGAAGGCTCTGATATGCAGTGCTTTAACCCGGGACTCATTTCATTTCTGTGTTGAACAAAGAGGAATTCATCTGTTCTTGTGAGCCCATCTGTGTCCTAAGTTAATTCTGACCAAACCATAGTCGATTTTTTTGAAATCCTGTCGAAGTGTGGGATATTTGCTAATGAAATATCAAGTTTTATTTCGATTATGACCTTTACGGGGAAGAAAACGTAGTATCAGGGACTTATCCATTGATTAGCTGACTAAGTTTTATTAGTATTATTATTATACTTCTTATATCTTAATAGAAATTAGATAATAATGAACAGAACACAATGGTTGCCTTCATACTCCGTGTTCTACATTTTGTATTTAATAATTATTGGACGAGAGACTTCTGCGTACGACAAACCCTTTCGTCGGAATAACATCCCAGTTTTATTTGCAAACGAACTTACGGAAGGATATTACTACCTTCGAAACGCTAACGAAACTAACAGAATAGTAAAACTGACCAAAAATACTGAATTGACCAACTCGGAATACGATGACCTCTATGTAGATGTAGATTTCTCGAATCCAGTCAGTCTACAACCCTGCACACAATATGATACATGTCGAGGAAGATGCATAGAGCACCAAGAGGAACCGGAGGCTGTTGCCGAAGTCGCGCACTTTAACTGTTACTGTGATTCAGAGTGTGAGATTTTCAGGTATTTTGATACACATCTTTTTCCAATAATGAATATGATTACATAAGTCAAAAAAAGTATCAATATAAAACAGATTGAATAGAGTTTTCGTGCATAGGTAAAATCAACTTCATCCTTTGGCGAAGAATAAGCAGAAGGTATTGCCAGCTCTCACCATGAATCTGAGCTGAAACCTATAGAGTAGAGTTCAATTCTACCATCTAAATAACGAAGCTTCAATGAATCCCAAACTCTACCAATATGTATTGGATTTTTTTCTAATTCAGGGATTGCTGTTGGGATTACTACGAGTATTGCTCACTATTCATGAACCAGCCACACGATGACGCAGATGAATCCGAAAATCACCAACAAGAAACTCAATCCTTACAACCCCACTTCGAGGCTTTCGAATGTATCGTCGTTGATCGATTTTCAAAGGATTATTTCTGGGTCATAACGAAATGCGCGCGGACGTGGCCTGATGATGATATCAAAAACAAATGCTTATGGGTAATGTTTTGAATACAACTGTACAGTCATAACAACGCCTAGGGGACTTGATGTATTGCTCAGAAAGTTTGACGTGGGTACGATTCTGCCATGAACGAACTATGTTCAATTAAGTTCAAAATTAATTAACGTGACTTATTAACTGTTTGAATCGTCGATATATAAGTCTGTATGTAAGTCTGCTGTTAATCAATTTAAATGTTTTTCAGTCCGAACCCGATTTTATAACACTGTTACCGGTGCAAGGAGACACAGGTTGGACATACAGAAATGCTTTCTGTGCCCAGTGCAACTACGTTCTGAATTTTAAATACTGGTCACTAAACGCTAAATGCTTACAGAGCGCACCGGATGATGTGAGTACTGTATCTTAATCATATCTTATCTCAAATAATGGAATCCTGTTTAAATCACGAGAATTATATTCCTAAGCGGTAAAACAAGGACTCCTAGTTGCTAGGAACAGTATCTTTTGAAAAATCCTCTGCCGCGATGCCAACATACCCAAATAGGTACAAATCGATTCAGGGTCACGGGAAAGAAAGCGAAAAGGCAAACAGACGAACCTCCAAATAGTAATAATGTATAAATCTAGATGAAATAAGTCAATTCCAGAATAATATATGAACAAAGAAAACCCGCGTCTGCCATCCCTCCTGGTCCTAAGATTTACAACGACAAAGTCGCACTACTAGTATTTATACATATATCGCAAGCTCATTGATGTATATAATATTTTCGCACATATCCCAACTAAGAATTGTCTATTTGAAGTTTATTACACACACACACAGGTCTTGAATGGAGATTCTGAAATGATTTCATACTACTTAATTCATTTTTGCAACATCCAACTCCAACGAGACTTCACATCTGAAATAAACACGAACATATCTGAAACAAGCACTGCACTGGATAAGGAAGGTGAAGATATATTTCCAGTTCTATATATATAACATTTCCAGTTCCAAATAGCGAGACTTGTCCTTATTAGCCTTGTACCTTTCAAATGTATTGTACTTCCATTGGGTTACATCTGTGACCGCTTTACTATTCAATAACTGATTACGGACACTATTTCATTCCCCACAGACGATATAGAGAGGCTCGGCCTTGAAGATATTATTTTCAAGAAACCTTTGCGCAGATGCGAAAACAATTTAGTAAAAAGTTGTCCAACGTTTTACGACGACGAATTCGTTGAAATGCTTTGCGAAGAATATCAGTCGACGATAATACATAGAGGTATGCCATTTCTATTTCATTTCACTGAACTATCATGTTTCTGTCAGCGACTAGAGATGCCGAGATGCCTAGCCTATTTTTCTTCAGAAATCGTGAATGAAAAAACGGAACGGACCATTTTTAAAAATCCGATGTGCGCATACTGCCACGGCGTAAATACTCCTGCGGATTTTCCAGAGCATCAACCGACAGCAAAGCCACACGGGGAGATTCAACCGAGGTCCGACACTCGACCCTTTCTCCAGGATCTGCTTTATTTCGACTGGGCCGGTAAGTCGGTATTGATTTATGAATTAGCTATGTGGCAAAGGTATATCGGTATCCACAATGAATGGATTTTCCAATAGATTGAATTTTTTCGCGCGTTAATGTTTTGTCCTTTCTTTAGGATCCCACACTATAAAGTATCCGACGCTCGAATGCCCTGTTTGGTTGTTCAAAGTTGATTATGACATTCCGTTCTGGTCAATCTCAGTTTCTTCTGAATCGCGACATATGTTACCATCATTCAGTGAAAACAACATGATGAAAAGCAAATGGGTAAGTGCTGATATCCAACTAACATCAGGGTGGACATGAGGAGTTGTTTTGAGACGATGATATATCGCCGGTGTACAGAAATCGTTGGTTAAATTCATGCTGATGTTAGCAAAGTTGCAATTTTAATCACTCACGTAGAAAATCCCATGCTGAATGCCGTTCATTATATAGGCTTTGATGAATAATTTGCACTGTTAACAAAGTATCAAGGCAAACTCACGTAAGGTCTGCCGGGGTTGTGTTAAACAAAGTGTCAATTCCATTTGTTCCTGCGTCGAATTCGGCCACTCACCGCCATTGTACTATCATGCTATTCACTTCACCCAATGAGATTTTTGAGTGCATTATTCCACTACGCACGCAGTTCGAACGTAGAAGCAATGGTCGAAGTTTGGAACTACGAATTGATTAAAATTAGGTTTTATATGTGTAATACTATAGCTTAAAAACTTATCATCCTTTTTCATGTATTGCACAGACTCCGCCTTCGTTTTCTATGCTCTTTCAATTTCGGAAAGATGGAAGCAGTAACATAGACTACATCGCAGAGGGGGAAGATAGTACCCCAATTCAACCAAAAGACACGTGCAATTCTGGCGAGATTTACGATCCGTTTTATGGTAAATGCAGACCTGTCATATGCCAGTATGACTATATCTATACAGATAATGCGTAAGTAAAAAAAATTCTATACCAGCAGACTTTGTTCCAAGCAACAGATACTCCAGTTTTAGACATTTTCCAAAACTCTTTTTTAACCTTCCTCCAGACGCGCACACTGTGCACTGAAATCCTATTCTAAATAGTTTACACACAATGGTAACACTTTAATTCCTTAAATGTTGGAAAACTGTACTTATTACAGGTGTAAGGAACCTCCAACACAAACTGACCCTACAGAAATGCATTCCCATTACGAAGAAAAAAATTCAACAAGATACCCACCAACAGTTGTTACAGTGACGGTTTCACTCGAAATACCTATTAACAAGCATACGAACCAAAGTCACATCAATTCTCTGAAGAGACCGATCGAAAATATGGATCCGATGTACTTTGAAAATGCATTCAATTCTACAGTTGTAAATATCACGGTGCTGAACTTCACCATTATAGGTAAATACCGTAGCAGTAATAACATAACACTGTGTGTTTTCTATTCCACCACTCGTTTTTACCTTCCTTATTTCGATTTTTCAGAGATCAAACATCCTGAAAACGAAACCTCTAATTACTTATCCGATGAAGAATCTATTCAAGTTGTATTTTCTTTTGTTTCTGTGGAACCAGGCGATTACTCGGATGAAGAAATTATCGAGGTGAATCATTTGCTCTGAAGTTCCTTATTAAGTATCATCCGCAAAGAATATTTATTGTTATGCAGAGACTGTTAACACAGTACTTACTAAGCTCATTACAAATCCCTAGAAAAAGTTCAGACAATGCGCAAAAATTATCAAAACCGTAATGCATAATCATTTTTAAAGCCCCACTGGTGTTCGAAATACATATTATGAGCATTTTTTACCTCATTCAAATACTATTTCCTATGGAACAGGCGGCAAACTATGTAAATAGTTTGGTTAGATTCAAGAAACTTCTCATGGAAGCTGATTATTTGACCGTGCTTGTGCTGAGTACGCCGAAAGTAGGCAATATGCCGTTAATATGTATGGACGGAACGGAAGAGATGCAGTATGGAGGTGACGCGTATGAAATTATTGAATACGAAGGAAGAAATATCGTCCATGTGAACAGTACAGATGGATATTACCTGGAAGGAGAATATGAGGTAGAATATCAGAGTCCTTTTGCTAGAATTGCGCTAGTACGGAGTTTTCATATTCAGTGGTGTCCGACAAAACAGGCTAACTTTAAAAAAGATTGATTTTGGAATTAGGCATTAACACTCGGGGCAATAAATGGGGGTGAATAAACACGGGCGACGTTTAGGTGTGCCATGCTACGTAGCAATGTCCGTATGTACTCATTTTGGCTGTAATGGGTTTATAAGAGAGGACAACTTTTTTCCTACGGGTTAGCTACATTATCAATTTTTTTTTAAAGTATTTCTCGTCGACAAGCACTAATAAGGTGAAATAATGAAGGAATAATTATTTATGAATTGAAAAAAATTATCATTGATCAAAGGTATTCATTTATTTTACATGGTGGGGATCGAACCTATGAAGGGGTCAATGATCGAAAGAGTTTGACGAGTTTTGATAATTTCTTTGTTTTTTGTTTGTCAAGTTTCTTGATTGGAAGATTGATATTAACGATAATGGAACTGAAAGACACTACGTTGATGATTCCAGAGTTGTTGTTTGCGCAGAGGTAACTAGCCACTCAAGTGAAAAATTTCCTAAACTTTCTACGAGTCTTCATTGATAGACCAGAGATAAAATTCTTCTGGAGTATTGTTTATTGTTCATCTTTTGAACTAGTGACCCAATTCATATTTTTAAGGTCTCTGAAACTCCAGAATACTCTTGCGACATCTACATTCCGTTAAATTCATCTGAATACGTCATTATTAACGACACTCTGTACCTGACAGAAAGGGAAAACATCTCTTTTCCCCCTGACAAGTACATGTCATTCGGAGATTCAGTTGCTGTTTGTGCAGATGAATTTTTGCCATTTGCAAACTCGACAGATCCAGGTATGAAAGTATTAAACTAATGGATTACACTTGTTAAGGTTGTTTTACAGTCTAGAAAATACTTCCTTTTATAGGAAATTCTGAAAGTATTGAATTCCCTTACATTGCGGGAATCTCCTTCGCCCTTTCTATTTTGTCTTTGCTCTCGTTGATGTTTACGTTCGTCACATATCTACTCTTCAGGTATGTTTATTGACAATGATTTCAGTACTACAGGGAAAAGTTATCTGATCCTTTCTCAGGACAAATCTTCCTTTTTTCGTATTCTTTACTGTGATATATGTATAGTGAACACCTGAAGATCTGTTGAGCAAGAAGTAAATTCTTGACACCTTGTTAGGGGTTTGGAACTTATGCTCAATTTCGAAGATAATTTTTCACTTACTATTCTTTTTTTATCCTGTCGCTATTTAGTGAACTTCGTACTGTTGCGGGCTACTGTATCATGAATTTAACGATCGCTCAATTCGCTGCTTTATTGATATTCAACGTGGGCTCAAGTTGGACGTCAAATAGCACAGTCTGTACCGCCGTGACAATGCTTCTCCATTATCTCTTCTTGTCAATATTCTTTTGGAACAACGTTATGGCTTTTGATGTTTGGCACACGTTCGGGAAGGGTGAGTTTATATATATTTATTTTCTTGACAGATACACCAGGGATTTTTTGGCACCATTTTTTCCAATGTGCTTTGCCAGATAGTAGATTCAACAATATAAATTAAGGTGAGGTGATATTACCGACGTCTGTAATATGGTTCAAATTCGCTCACAGGGATACGGAATGCATTGCGGCGGTCGATGCTGAGCCGGTCTTCGATGCCCATTCAAAAGAACTACTTTCGTCGTATAGTATTTCGCTATATTTTATATGCCTGGGGAGTTCCTCTTCTTATCGTAGGAATAGCCGCAGCTTTGGAGTTTGGTGTCGATGGCGTTGACATCGGATACATTTACGACCCGGAATTCGGGTTCTGCTGGATTTCGAATCCGACGGCGAATTTCATCGTATTCGGAGCTCCCGTACTGATAATACTTCTTGTCAACTCCGTCTTCTTCGCATTATCTATCGTGGCGATTCGCAAAACGGAAAAAAACGTTACCCAAAGCGGCAAAAAACTCAGCACGCTAACGTCGGTCAGTGAAAATGCTAGTCAAGTTGTTGAGAGAACAGACAGCCAGGTGATTGAAAATAATGTATCAAATGTGTATGACGAAAGAAGAATATCGTCCAGCCGCTCCGGCTCTTCATCCTGTAACGAATCAAATGGAAGACATTCCTCCGAAGAAGGAGCGGATAAACAAGACAGCCCGGTGAAAAAGAAGAGAATGTTTTCGGCAGAAATATTGAGGAGACGACGAAATAACATCCTTACTTCGTCTAAGTACGGAAAGACGCAAATCAAGGCTCGCACCAATGTGCTGTTGTATATAAAAATGTCTACGGTGATGGGTTTCAGTTGGTTCATCGGATTTGCTGCTGCATTCACCCAGATCACCGTTCTCTGGTGTATTTTTGAGCTTTCCGTGCCCCTTCAAGGTGTTTCTATCCTAGTAGCATTTGTGTGCAAACGTCGGGTGTTTCGCTTGTACAGGAGTCGGTTTTTCCAAAATGACTCGAAGAGTAAAATTCCTTCTCGAAAAGGAGCGGCTACAGGACCTAAAATAAATAACGGAAACAAGTCGGAAATGAGACCGAGTACGGGTGATACGTCAGATGATGATGTGTTTGAGAATGATGATGGAATCCATAATGAAAGTAAAATATCTTCAGTCTGTGAGCTAAATGAGGATACTGGAGGAGAGTCCATACCACAGCATCAGCATTCAGCAATGAATACAACAACAAGCGTTCCAAAGAACTCGTACGGCTATATAAACCATGCTTTCTCCAACCATAAGAATTTGGAGTGAAAAATCTTTAGTTGACCACAGGCACTGAGAATGCATTATTAATTCGGTGGGTGGTGATTCGTTGAAAAAAATAGTTGAAAATGCAAACAATCGCTAGTTCCAGAATTCAGTAGCGTAGATACAGATTTCAGAACACACGGTTTAGATTAAAACGAAATTATATGTGTTTCACACAAATGTACCATTGGCGCCATAACCGAAACCATGTCAAGTTCCCTTTCCGTAATGAAGTAACATTTGTTTGGTGATTTGTCCACTATATATTGGTGTATTAGCTTGATCTCCCCTTTATCCCCAGTAATTTGAAACCGCAGATAGGTATTTGTGAACAGTTAACGGCAACACGATATTTATTCATTGATGCTATCAGTTGAATCAAAATTTTAAATTGCTTAATATCCCACATTCCCTACTCTTTCAAACATTGCTGTGTCACTAAGTTAAAATGCAGTGGATGAATAATTATGAATGATTAATTCTATATTTCTTATTACATTTGAAATATAATTTACTTAAAATGATTCATTTGATAACCCTACGATATAATAAACTAAAAGGCAATTATCAGTTGACAATATGGGTGCATTTTACCGAGAGATGAATCATAGTTATACGTAAGTGGATAAGCATTTGGTAAACACTACTCCGAATACAACCAGTCAGATTGATAGAGACCATCGGACTACTGAAAAATGACTAGAAATCGGCATTTTATTTTTCTCATCGTACTTCTGACGATATTTAGACAAAGTAACAGCTTATGCCAAGGTAAGGTGTGAGGAAATGTCTTTATTTTTATACAAACATTAGTTTGGAGGTAAGCCAACGACAATGGAACATTTGCTATCAATATTTTGGCACATTAATCGAGTTTAAAATCTGTTTTCCAGATGCTGAAGCTGCTCACCAGTCTTGCGATTATGCAGTACCTGAAGGTGAGTGTTATGTTATGATATAGCGATATTTATTATCACATACAGTGTTTGTCGGAGATAGTGCCGGGCTATATAGAGTATAAAACGATACTAACGCAGATCTCTTTGTTGTGATGTTATGAAGAGGTTTCCATAGAAAAACAACAACTTAATATTTACCTTTTCAGATGATGGGTAAGCATATGAAGCGGTAATAAGTTGGACATTTCCACCTTTCTATAGTGTCAACATTATACCAAAACCCTAATGCTTTGAATAGTAGCAACGATAGCTGCACATTCCCTCTTAACAACAAATTGCGTTAAATGCATATCATTTGTCCACTTTTCAACACGACGTTGTAAAATATGGTTTAACGTCAAATTTAATCGGCGGTAATTGACTTTGTTTTTTTTATCTTCTAGATAAGTGCATTACCATCAGCGAGGATGCAGCGCAGGCATGCATTTCGAGCACCATTTGTAAAGCAGACCAAAGAGCAATCCTTGACAAGATTCGAAACGGTCCAGATTGTATAAATATAGAGAAGCTAATATTTGGTTCATTCAGGCTCGAAGCTTACCATATTATTTTCAATGGTAGTTGTATATCTCAGAAACATTTTTGACAACAAACGATTGGAAATTTCAAGCAAGAAAATTTATTTTCTAGATTTCTTGATCGAGTTGTCTGCTTGTAACATTTTACAGCGACACTACCTAATTTGGGATTCAGGAATCTCGATTAACTCCTACACAAAATATCTTTGCATAAGTAAGATTTTCATCTTTGTTTCTCTACAGAGTATTTCACGAATGAAAATGAATATTTTTTATTACATCTAGTACCGCGTAATACCTCAAATAGCCTGGTTACCACAACAAGTTTTGAAACAACTCTTGCAGGTAAGTAAATATAAAAACCTAACAAGTTATGGGGCCCTTTATAAGTTATGTGAGCATTTTTTGGCCTGAAATTGATACTGATATTGATATTGATACTACAAACGCATTGTATATAAAAATGATTTTATTGTACGATGATCATCGAAAACAGTTATACTTTATTTTATAACAGAGATTAACTGTGCATATTGTTCATGTTCAGAAACAGCTGGAACTACCTTTTCCTCGTCGCCCGAGACTACTGGCACAGTCGTTTCGGATAATACCACCCTCAGTACCAAGGAAGTTACCGCTACATCCAAAGATGTTTCTTCCCAACGTAAT
Organism: Halocynthia aurantium; assembly: GCA_013436065.1. Lineage (NCBI taxonomy): Eukaryota > Metazoa > Chordata > Ascidiacea > Stolidobranchia > Pyuridae > Halocynthia > Halocynthia aurantium. The sequence goes on from QXVX01008393.1 coordinate 14,095, forward strand.
ACAGAAATGTGTATTGAATATGACAATTCCGACTTTTCTATATTGTTTCTCTTTCAAATCCTACAGCCGCATCTAGATCTACGCTGATAAGCTCTACAACGACGACTGCTGTCAGCACCTTCGCTTCGAATAATACTTCAAGCAATACAGAAAATAATACTTATACATCTCAAGAAGGTATTACATAATTTGAATCTAACCTAAGTCTTGATCTAACCTTGCCTTAAGCTACATGTATCGTTTTTAAAATACACTTCTCACAGGATATATATCTTAACATATCTGTTTGGACACTCAAAAACTCGACATTAGTATGTGTTTTTTACCTGATTAGTTATTGGTTCGGTCGGGGTAAAAGAAACCTGAAGAATAGATCCTGACAGACCTGTAGTTTCGAGTACATTGACTGTGCATATTATTTCTGTTCAGCAACAACCGGAACTACGTCTATCTCGTCGCCTGAGACTACTGGCACAATCGTTTTGGATAATACCACACTCAGTACCAAGGAAGTAACCGCTACATCCGAAGATGTTTCTTCAAAACGTAATACAGAAATGTGTCTCAAATATAACAATTCTGACTCTTGTAAATTGTTTCTCTTTCCATCCCTACAGCTGCATCTAGATATACGCTGACCAGCTCCACAACTACTGCTGTCAGCACCTTCGCTTCGAATAATACTTCAAGCAATACAGAAAATAATACTTATACGACCCAAGAAGGTATTACATAAATAAAATCTTGTCAAAAGTCTTGAATTACTCGTAATAACTATTGTGTAACGTACGTATCTGTTCTAGTGCCCCAGTCGCCTACACATTCCTTCTCTACCGAGAGTTATACTACCTACAGCAGTACGACAGATTTGACAACATCTAATGAAGGTATAATAATAGGAAAATATTGGAATCTGCACGAAAAATCTGCGTTAATGTCTTTGGTTTTTAGGGACTATTGAAAACACTTCATCAATAAAACCAACGTCGAAGATGATATCTACATCACCTGTTACTACTCAAATCAATGCAGTTACAGGTAATTGATAGAAACATTGTAATCGATCGTTCCGTAATAGTTTTCAGTTTTCTTTGTCAGGAAGGGGTTTTAAAATTTACTTCCATGTAATTTTACATGAATGTAATGAATCTCTTAAGCGCAATCAACACTCATATATATTCTATAGAGAAACTGTTAAAATCCAAAGCACTTATAAGAAAGGGATTCCACAAGCTTCTCGGGAATCGCTATTCATTTTATGATGCAGTAAATGTAACGAATACTTTTAGAACTACTTTATAGTGAAGGCTGGTGTTTCCATAATGGAATCCTCGACAACTACTGATAAAGTTTTGGCTAAAAAAAGAATAAATATAGTGAAAGGCTCCATGAGAAATATTCACAACATTTGAAATTTTAGGAAACATTGGAAAGACACTGGAAAACCTGAATCTATTGGCCGAAGTTGAAGTTGAAAATGTAGTAGATGCTATAATAAACATCGACAGATCTTTCCAGTCGCTTGCAAACAGCACTAACACTACATTTGCTTTCAAGGAAGATAACGTTGAGATTTTCGTCCTGCGGAAATCCGTACAGGATGGTTTTCAGGTAAACGGCGGTATATGTCACTTATTTATGAACATGAATCGGTAGATGGCGCTATTGAGACGATTCAGTGTCTTGCTTAAGGATATATGCTGAGGACACTGACGGGATGATGATGAACCTAGGAGGTTACCATAACCTAGCTACAGGTCACCATCATCGTTGCAGTGACCCTAATGTTGCCGGTACTATATAAGCTGATAGGTATAAGTAATACCGTCAAGCAAGCTACCAAATGAGCTCTTTTTTAAGATTGGTCTAACTGACTGCTCTATATCTTTTTCCACTGAAATGTTTATTGTCCTACGTATAATTTTAAAGCAATAACTCCAATGGAATCACAATCTATGATGTGAAATATCATTAATATACTGTATAACAACTCGATCAGCTTTTAATACATTAATCTGTGTTCAAATTGAACGCTGCAGGCAGAAACTACACTGAGTCAAAGTAAAGTACTCGATGTTGGACTCAACGATACAGACATTGACGAAAACGCCACGATCGTAATAGCACAATTTATGGCACCGCAAACAGCATTTCAAAGTCTGGTACATGACGAAAATCCAGACTCGGTACTGAGCACGAAGAAAACGACAAACTTTTTCACTGGGTCCAATCCAATTCTGTCAATCAGCGCTTACGATGTAGTAGACGCAAGGGAAGTGAACGCTCGAGTTAAATATTCTATCAATGTGTCAATGGATCACTTGCCAGTGATGGACAAAAGTACAATGACAACCGATATTACGTACATGTGCAACTACATTAACCTGACTACGGGATTATTTTCTGATAAAGGATGTAAAAACACTGCTTATCAAGTTGGTGCAATGGTTACCTGTAAATGCAAACACACCACTATGTTTGCTGTCTTGATATCCGTGACCACTGTGCGAATTCCAATAGGTGTGCAGGTGAGACGACAAAACTGAAAATTTAATGTCTTCAAATTATGCCATAGGTCCAATTTTTAATTTCTATTCTTCAGGAACCCAGATGTTTCTAAATTTCATTATTTCGTATTAAACGATAACCCAAGGTCAGTTTTTGCTTTGGGCTACCCAAAGTCACTGCATCAAATGTGTGTGAAATCGGTCCAATCATTTACTTTTGTTTAGCTGGAAACCGGCGAACACTCACATACACAGTCACTTTCATTCATATAGAATATTGGTATTCTTATTCTCAGTTTAAACTTGGAAAAATAGTAATCTCTTACTGGATTAGCTAAATAATTGGAGAATTTTTATTTAGATCGCCTCCTATTCAGCCGAAGGATTGTCTGTGTTATGTCTGCTGATCACAGTCCTGATTCTAACAAAGGTGCGAAAACATTTTCGTAGTGACCGAATTGTTATACAAATAAGCCTGTCTGTTTCGCTGCTACTCTTACACATACTGACACTGATGCACGAAATTGCTATCATGAATGAAATAACATGCATTGGACTCGCGATATTCACTCATTATTTTCTACTAACAACAGGTAAGTGATTTGAAGATTCATTAAAAAAAATGCTGTAATGCAATGTAATGGTCACCTATTTCTAAAAGCTTTTTCACCCGGGTGAAGTATACACAATGATACAAAAATATATTAAATAAATCTTTTAAAAATATTTCGTAAACATATGCTGATAATTGTTGTGTTTAAATTTTTCAACAGCAATGTGGATGCTCATGGAAGGCGTAACTGTCGTCTTCAAAACCTCGGACAAAGTACTTCGTTACAAAGAAAAAGCGCGCTTCCTGGCTATACTACGTCAGGCTGTTTGTTGGGGCATACCGGGATTGATAGTCGTTACAACTGCCGTAATCGGTCTTTTAAATGAAACTTACATGGAGATGAATCCGCAATATATAGAAAACAAAGCCCGTGGTCTTCCACTGACAAACTACAGAAAATATAATTGGTGCTGGCTCAATGCCTCCAGCTCTATTCTATTATGGTCTGTTGTAATACCGATATCCATAATTTTGTTCCTCAACGTTCTGGTTATTATACGAATAAGCTACGTTGTATGCCTAATGAAAGCTCAAAAACAGAAACTCAAGCCTTCTTTCGAGCGGCGAAAAAAGCTTAATTCGATTATACTTTCGAATGCAAAATCATCTCTGAAAATAGCAATCCTATTTCTACCCGTTCTAGGCATTCCATGGATTCTTGGATTCTTTGTTGGTACGTTTAAAATCCTGTTAACTGAATAGATATTTACGACAAAAATTGATCATCAATTCTGAAATTATTACAGGTGTGGCTGATCGCTTTGCATCTGTAGTGTTCATGTATATCAACGTTGTTCTTAACGGCTCGCAAGGTTTATTCATTTTTGTAATCTACTGCATAGTCGGGAGAGACGTGCGAACGACCGCAATGAGAATATGGAATCTGGAAAATTATACTACACAGGTGAAAATATAGTTAACCATTGCGTTGTAGGTAGTTGTGGAATGTAGCTGGTTTTCACTGGTTCTAGCGGGTTAATATTATTTCGCAATCTGGATTTATTAACTGCCTTTTTTTATCAATTTCGACCCCACCTTTGCGATGACTTAACTTTCCTTTATATCACTTACGAATTTAGAGTTTAAAGTCGTCGGTGGCATCAACTGTGATGGCGCCTTCAAAAGATACAAGGATGCAAATGAAAAATTCCGATATAACCGTGAAAAAGATATCTAAGTCAAACAATTCGGAAGAAAGCACAGTGTGTGGACTGAATGAAACTACAAGATTGTAACCAGGTATATATTTTATTCATACAATCAAAATCGAACAAATACCCAACTAATAACATTCAGAGTGGACCTTACAATATGCTAACAAGGTTTACTACTCATCAGTGAATTATAGATACCTCTCATCACAAGCAACTAGGAAATGTATTTAACCCACAGTCCTCCAAATAATTCCACTCCGCTAGATGGCGGTCACACGCCGCGGATACTCCAGTATACTAATACTGGATGAACCAGAATTAACAATGATAGGTGAGTTTCGGGTCTTAATTTCACCATGTTATCTTTCTGTCCTCGAGTACAGAACAGTCTCCAGGTCGACCCGGCTGTTTAATAGGGTACTGGTCACGTTCGGATCACTACAGCGGTGAATGATGATGATGGTGAACTCCAACGAGTTTATAGCAACTTGTGTCTATCATCATCATCGCGTCAGTGTGACTCTAATAACACCATCAGAATAAGGAATACATATTAGAATCAATTCTATGATCTAGATTCTAGAATATCAGATACATATTCGAATAGGAAGATTTAATACTTTATATATATACAATTATATTTCAATTACAGTTTTCTATACTGTTTTATCAACATTTCTTCTTAGTAGTACAATCAATTTTAGTTATTGTGCGTTATAAATATCAAGTAGAAGCTATTGCGCTTAATAGATCATGTGGTTTTGCGTTTGCATGTGACCATTGTTTGATTGAATAATAATGTATTGGTTGATTGAGGAAATAAGGAATTAAACATGATAACAGTCCCTTTGAGCAGCATATACAAATACTCCAATGCAAATTTCAGTAACGTGACTGATTTTATACCAGAGTATATTTATATCCACATACGATGAATCTGAAAAAAATAACGCAACCGCAGTGCAGAGATTTATTACTGGCCTGAAAGACAATGTAACGCATTGTATTCCTTCCTCTTACTTTTGCTTTAACGTGATAGTTAATCACTAGATGATTCTGCGAATGTCATAGGTGATTAATATATGCAAAACTTCAACCAAAGCAATGCAGAGTAGTGTAAATCCTATTTCTGCTTCTATATTTGGAAGATTCGGAATAAATTCACGTCTCTGTTGAATTCTAATATATAAGTCCCAGGGTTCTGTATAATTCATCATTTTCAAACATTTATTATAGAAGTGTATTTTCCTATCACTTTTGCATGTTAATATCGAATCGATTGACATTTCAGCGTTGAAACACCTGGTATTTAGTCCATTATATTTTATGAAGCGTATATTCTATGGAAAATGTGGGTTGTATTTTTAAGCTCTGTAATAAATATAGAATTGACAGGTTTAAAACGAAAAAGATAAAAAGATTTCTCTACTTGAAAAAAAAGATGATAGTAAATTCGATCATTGACCGAATATATCTGCAGCCTTTTGCCCTGCGTGGTATCGGTTGGCACTCGGCATATACGGTTTGGTAAAGCCAAAGTGCTGATTCAAAATAATCATTTATTTAAAATTTTAATAATAATTTATGAATAATGAGCGACTATGGTTTTAATTAGAGTAAATTTGCATAGCGGTTGCCAACAAAAGTACCTGTTAGATATATTTTGCTATGTGCTGCCACAATATCATATTGAACTGTGATTTATTATGTGGCCGAGATACGTCATGTGCATGAAATTATTTCTGCTCTAAACTCCGGAAATGACGTGCTCAGATTGCGCGTCATCTTACTTAATTCAAATTTCAAATTCCCTTCTTGCGTGCGTCGCTTACGTATAACTACACGAATTGACGTAGCAGGTATCATAATATAGAACGTAAGAGTCGTTAAATCATATCGGTATGCGTCAGTTTTGCGTAAAAATTAGACTACAGTAATATTCTGTATGTAAGGTTGATATTCGATCGACTTTCGATTTATTTTAATTGTCATCCATACATCATACATTGTCTTCTGATCTCAGTTTTACGTATTTCTTGTTTAAATAATTCATTACATTATTTTTCGATAACAGAAATGACAGTAAAATCACCTACATCACTGTTTCATTTGAGCAACCACAAAAAAGAGCATTAGTCATATATGAGGGAAACTTGCGAATTGCGGATGTTCATAAAAAAAGAAATAGTCAAGAATAATAATAATATAAGGGCTGGGAAATACTTTTATACAGCATAGTATACATCGTGCGTGATTCCCCTTATTCAATGCTAGAATTTGGAAATCATTTTCTGGAATTTTCGACAAGGTCATCTTGATAAAAATAACCAGCAAGTTCTGTCTTTAATGAATAAATTTTGTATATCGGAGATAATAAGATTGTAAACTCTGGTCAGGCCGATCAATAGTATTATGAGCGATTGCAGCGAACTGAATCAACTACATAATAATGCCAGCCAGCTCTTGTTCGCTTGTGGGCTGCCATATTGAGGAGATTAATGACACGATAATTATGCGTTGAGTCCATATGCAAGAACGCATATATAGTATACCCTAATGACGTCGTCTATTTTTAGTCCATGCAACATCACGACAAGTAAGAAAACTAGCCTGGCCATGAATTATGGCAATACATTAGGGTTCGAAAACTGGAGAGAGCGCACGTAAATGCATTATTATAGATTCCGAGTTTCGCAAAAAGTACAAAGATGTATAGGAGTTTTTTCGGTTCATTCTCGCTGCTAATATTACTTCACTGTAAAGCACTGGTCGCTGTGGAAAAGGAAGCATGTGAGCAAGCTTATGTATTCTTATACTTCATTTCCAGCTAGCAATTAGATGCATGTAATTTTTTTTTATCAATATCATTTCAATATCTCATATACGTTTGAATGTCACGTTTATAAAAGTATTTTACTTGCTAAGCGCAAACTCAGGAGATAGTTTTCTTGAAACAAAGTAACAGTAAACAGAAACATCCTTGAAGTCCAATATTGCTGCTGGATAAGGGGACTGCAAGCCCTATCTTTTCATTTATTGTTTAACTGAAAAGGTTGATGCTTTGTATATACTTCAGTGAGTTCACTCTACTACCCATTATCAGTGTTCGCGAGAGGGTAATTTAGGCTTTCATAGCAAGCACGGCCATCCTTGCGCCATGTAAACAACGGATTGAATGCATCTCATTGTTGCAAAGCTTATAATGCGCGGCCTATAATTGAATATTTGGTGGCACGGATTTCACCAAGAACCTCCAAATAACTTACGCCAAATGAGCTGTTGCACCGGAAAAACTAACTCGAGCTGACCGGAATTCCGTCTTAACCGAGTTCATGCGAAACGAAGTTCAATACTTGTATTTTATTGGGGATTTTGCCAGGACGAATATAGTTCATGACCCACGCGTACAGCAAGACTCCAGCATCCTCAGTCTGTAAATGTGTATTTTGTTTACACAGATACTATTTCCGTGGTTGCATGCCAGCCAGTCGACATTGTTTTTGTGGTAGACGGTTCTGGCTCGGTAGGAGGGGAAAATTTCCTGACAGTGAAAGAATGGCTGGTTAATACAACCACTCATTTGATGCGCGTATTTAGAGAATCAATGGATATGGCGGTTCTTGAATACAGTCATCGAACGTAATGTCTATTTTGTAATTTTCCCATTTTGCTTTGTATTCGATAATCGTGATGATATCTTTCAGGAAACTAGCCTTGAACCTCAACGATAACTGCTCCACGATATCATGTGTGACAGAAAAAATTTCAAGCATAAAATACTCATCCGGGTCTACCCAAACATACGAGGCACTCAAATATGTCATCGAGGTACATAATGATAATTAACAGGGAACCAGAGTCCCTTCCGCACGTGGTTCAATTTCTGTTTCACAATAAATTCTTGCCTGTTACTACAACCTTAAACAAATATGAAATCTCCATCTATTTTTGTGTTTGTAACCTTCGCAGGAAGTGTTTCCGGACTCGGAGAGAGCTGGGTTTTCGCATAAAGTGATATTACTTATTACGGATGGAAAAGCTTCGGACAATGGTGATCTGTTCGAATGGTAAATAATATTTTACGATATTCACATTTACTAGGATTGCCATTTTTTTCAAATTCCTGGAACTAGTTGGATCGCCAACATATTAAATATTTTCAACAAATGGAATTACATGATTCGATTATTATTTTGATGAAAGCTCCGGATTTAAAAGAAATCTTTCCTGATGAATATCTCGAGGCCTAACTAGAAGAGGAATATAGGTGAAAATACAGACGTATTGCAGTTCTAAGATTGGAACTATTACTTATTGTTTTAGGTATGAGAAATCGAAGGAGCAAAACATCACAACCTTTACTGTTGGAGTCGGTAACTACGATGTAGAAGAACTGCGAACTCTTGCCAACGGAAATACATCGAACAAGAGGGTTCTAACTGTGGAAAGTTATTCATCTCTTCCAAAAGAGATTTCAGAATTGGAACACAAATTTTGCACAGGTACAAATACAACTTTGGTTTTATTTGACAGAAAAATTTGGTGATGAGGCATATATACCCGTCCCCTATGGCAAACGTATGAGCTGTTAACGCCAAATTTCAAGAGAATAATTTATTTAGGTATTGTGTCGTTCGTTGTCCCCGATCCCTGGACTGCATCCATATTTTCTCCATTTTATGCTCCATTATTTCATAGTATACGTTGATTTTTAGGAATGTATCTCTCGCATATAACAAGGGTCTAGTGTACTGTACTTCATTTCGGTATCACAGTGTTGCTAGTTTCAGCATTACCAATGATTTATCAAAATCATCGTATTTCAAATGTTTTCTCTGGTTACTGCAAGATTATTTTATTGATATATATATATCTCAAGATATTGATGAATGTTTACATGGAACTCACGACTGCCACTCGGATGCAAACTGCATTAACACATTCAAAGCTTACAACTGCAGTTGTAAAACTGGATTTGAAGGAGACGGAAGAACATGTTCAGGTACTTATCATCCTTTCATATAAATGGTAGCACAGTTTGGAAATCATGGTGGTCACGGAACTCCTGATTACAGAATTGGTAAGCACGTAACTAAATACTCGTGAGGCACCGCATGAAGTTACTGAAATTATTATTTAATTAGTGGTAATTTGGATAGTAAAAGTTTGAACGAAGAAAAATTGGTGGTACTGTAATTAAATACGAGACTGGGACGTGATAGGTGAGATCTAAATGTCGCATTTTCTATAGGGATGGCAAAGAAGGCACAGTGGGAACTAGTTAAGAGATACAGAAGAGGCTTTTGAGGTTTATACATATACATACTATTCGTTTTGAAGCTGTATTGTCTGATAAATGACCCAGTAAATGTTGATCATTAGTAAGTAATGCAACAAGGCCAGCTCTTGTTGATACGATAAATCATCCTCTCACTTCAGATATTAACGAATGCCAAACTGAGACGCACAACTGTACAGGAAATCAGGAATGTAACAACACTCATGGTGGTGTCGACTGTGTGTGCAAACAGTTTTACTTCGAAGACCTGGATTCCTGTAACGGTAAAATAATTCACTTTAATATTATTCCACTTGTCTGTCTCTATGTACGTTTCCTCTTCTCTAACCTGTCTCAATTTTTCAGTCTCACATAACAGAAAGCTTGTTTATTTTGTGTATATAGTGTGTTCGTGTGGTGATGCGTCAGAATACACAACTGTTGAAAACGTGGAATGGAAGTGTCCGACAAATGACAAGTTTCTGTGCATATTGAAGAAAACAGATGGGAAAAAAATAGAGACTTGCGAAGGTACATGAGTGTAAAAAGCTCAACGAGTCACCTGTTGACTTTATCAATATCAATCTATATATCATCTATCTGATTTCAAAATTGCTTGTTCCGTTCAAAAGATGTATCGATTAACCTGCATGTGACTCCATATTTGAATAATTTATATTTACAATGAAATGTCAAAAGGTAAAATGAGTCCTGCAGAAAAATAAAACTTGTCATGAACCACGTCATCATCAGTAGATATACCTCTCGTCTCGTACTCCGAACACGGAGGTTTTGTATCCCACCACCAAGTGGTACAGATACCCTTGGTATCCATGAAATCCAAATGCTTGACTATAAATTGTTTATACTTGACACACTAACCTCTTCAGAGACTGGTTGTATATATTATAGGGAGATGCGTTTATTCATTCTTTATCGTTTTTTAATCGTTTAATATTAATTATTTTCAATATTAGTACCCCCGGAAGAAGCCTACGCTGGCTTGTTCAGTTTAATCCGAAAATGGCAGGAGCAGTCAGCTTCAATCAACAGCACACAGGAAATCATCGCGATGGTGAACAAAATAGACAGCGTAATACACTGCGTGGTTGTTGCGACCAACTCTTCGAATTTTGTTGCCAAGAGAACCTCGTATGCTGAGGGGGTTTCGCAAAGAGCAGTATTGATGCCACAAAGCAGTGGGGAGGAAATGGTAATTTATACATACATGACCTAACTTAGTTGTGATATCATATAATAGAATTAATTGTTCCGTTAACAGTAAACATTTTGCATTTTGCATTTTGCATTTTTCATACTTGTACATGTAGTGTGGGCTCGATCACACTACTGACCAATGTACAGTACTAGCTAAATATGTTGCATAATTCTTGACTTAAAATATACTTCTTACTATCGACAGCCTGGTTTACCTACATTTTCCGACTCTCGTATGATATACGTAGGGACTCAAGATCCTGCTTACGAACAACAAACCGGTCGCATAATTGCTGTGCAATTTCCGGTTCCCGAGCGGACTATTTCCTTGTTCATCGATCCCATAAACGAAGAAAAAAGAATGGATACTTGGAATACTCGATACTTTTTCACGGGTGGCAGCTCCCTTTTGTCGATTTCCGTGTTTGAACTGAAAAACTTTTCGTATCTCAGCGTTAACACGAGATTCGAAATTAACGTGTCAACCGATTTCTTTGACGAGAGTAAATGGGAAAGAGAAATTCCCGACTACGATTACGACCGTCAATTCGCTCACGAAATTAAGTACGAATGTCATTCAATCGATACCATATCGCAGACGCTCACTAACAAGGGATGTAGAGCGATACATTACGAATTGGGTTCAAAGGTAACTTGCGAATGTAACCACACAACCATATTCGCAGTTCTACTCTCCGTAACAACCGTCAGGATTCCACTTGGTGTACAGGTACTTCGATAAAATTCATGAAATGTAGTGTTGAGTATAAAAGCAAATGGATCCATAACGTTTATTATTAACGGCTATTATTGATACCTAATTAATTATACCACACAGATTGCATCCTACGTTACTGAATCAATATCAGTCATCCTGCTGTTAATAACCTCCATCATTTTGGCAAACATACGACACAAGATAAGGGGAGATAGGATCAGCGTCCAGCTGTGTTTGGCCTCCACACTGTTTGTTTTCCATCTACTGAATCTGCTTCATGATTTAGCCAGGAGGAATCGAATTACTTGCATAACCTTCACAGTTATCCTGCATTATCTTCTCCTCGTATCAGGTATACATTCTGTTCACATTATCTTCGATATGACCAATGGTTGAAATGGGTTTTAGGAATTAAGTGAGTGTTGATATCCACGAGGCTGAGATTGGGGAGGAACAGGCTATGAAACTCCTGTAATCATATTTTTGTAATATAGTTAATTTCACAGACAAATTTGAGCGTATATGATGATTACATACACATTGAATCAGTAACTCCGTCATTTTGTCCACCTGTATGGCCATTTTATCAGCTATGACTATGAAACGTAATTTTCACATTGTTGCCTTCATCATAAAAATGCACTTATACCAGTTAGATGGCAATCACCCCTGCACGGGCTACAGATCTCATTGAGAATATTGCATTCCAACCGACCATATTCTTTTTAGTTGCCCAATTAGAACATGCATAGAAAGAGATATATAACAATGTAAAATCATCAAGGTGATTCATTTTTACTGTTGTTACCTGATTCATATAGTACACAGTCTGAACTCGGCAATGTCTAATCGTCAGATTATATTGTAGAAAGGAAAATAAATGAGGTGGCAATTTGTTTTTGATAGTTCATTATGCTAATCTTCAGCAGAGCTGCCATATAACAAGATGCCACATTTTTAATGACTAATTAGATGCCAAATTTTGCCCCGAATAAACCATTTTTGGGGGATGTGCTGTATGGTAAAAGGAAAGTAAAGGATGTTCCGAACAGTGAGATTAGCGAGACTAAAACCTTTTTTTTTAAAAGCTATGTGGATGTTGATGGAAGGCATAACACTGGTCGTAAAAACAAATGATAAAGTCCTGCAGTATCTGAACGATAAAAACAAACGGAAATTTTTGATGATGCGACACATACTGAGTTGGATTATTCCGTTCGTGATAGTCTCGGTGTCATTTGGAGTTGGATATTTGAACAATTGGTACATGCGTCGCAATCCTTACCACGAAGAATGGTTGGCTCGGGGCGACCCTGAACCATTGATGATGGAATATACGTACAACTACTGCTGGCTGAGCGAGTTCATGACATTGTGGGCGGCTATTGTGCCTTTGGCCATGATATTTTTCCTGAATTCAGTTATTTTAATGAGAATGGCTTGTGTGGTTCATCAGATGAGCTCTAACGAGGACGGTCTAAAACCGACTAACAATGAAGCAGCTGGCATTGATCACGCCGTAGCAGCTTTCAAAGCGGTTGTACTTCTTATCCCGATACTAGGAATACCCTGGACTGTGGCTTTTTTGATAAGTAAGTGGTTTTATAATGACATATTCCTGTTGACAAAACATCATTTGACCAAAATCGAATGCAGAAAATCAACGGAGCGCTGCATTCCATCCATTTTCCACCTTCAATGCCATAAATGTCAGAAATAAGTAGTGGATAAACAAGTCTGTAAGCTAGGAAGGAAGCTGAGTACACGAATTTCATTGTCGGATTGTTGGATGTTGAGCAGAAATGCAGAAAGAGCACAATGCATGATATTTAGGCATTCAAAATACAAACTGCCCTCTCTTTACACACTCTACAATATTGGTTATCTCATCAAATATTAACCCTTCGAAAAAAATTGGCATGTTGACAACAATCCTTATTATTATAATCTATGCTATGATAAACAATCACAACCTTTTTCCTTTAACCTCTCATTTTACGTTCAGATGTAAAGGATCGCACATCCAGTGTGGTGTTCATGTACTTGACTGTTATCCTGAATGGCCTACAAGGCTTGTTCATATTCGTGCTGTATTGTATCATCGGAAAAGACATTCGCAAAGCTATCAAGAAGAAATACAGGCGCATGGAACTTAATAGAAACAGTGGCTTCGATTCAAATAGGTCGAAGTCGAAATTTTCCCAGAAGCATGCGAACAACAATCCCTTTAAGGGGACAGCAGCGACAAAAAGTCTTCAGTTGCCGACCAGCACCAAGAATACATCCAGTACTCAAACAAGAAAATCGCAGTCGCTGGCGACTAATGGAGACAATCTCCACGCACATAACCAGCAGTTCTCGACCAAACTTTAACAGTGCCCTGTACATAGAGAAGCAACAAGACACGATGACTTATGGATCTCAACTGGGGAAGGTGAAAGCATACATGTATTTGGATGGGAGTATACAGTATTCAAATTCAGCACTTGCGTTCTCTTGAGCTCACCATATATCTTTAATCAAAGAGGTATCAATTGACAGTGATGAGTTATTGTCAATTTGTTGACTTCAAATCTAATTTAGCACAAAGTTTTGCCAGCGGTAATCTTCATCCATTGAGACCGCCCTTGAACTTTTTTTTGATATCTTTACCAGTCCTGCTTAAGTAAAACGTTGTCGGACATCACCTGCATGAGATGGGAATACTGATATTTTAATGCAATTCGGATATAAAATATCAGTTAATTCTTATGTGTGACTGCAATGAGTTCTGCATATTTTTCATTTGAAGAATTATTGTGAGTCAACATTTTGTGCATTTTTCTGGGAACCATTGAGCAGCAAAATTTGAAATGTAAGTTCCACATTGGATGCCAGTTCCTCGATATTTCACGATGACTAAGACGCGGATAAAGCATACTGTTATTTTAGTTTAAATTAATAGAAGTAGCAGGTATATGCCATACCACGCGTTGCTTTATGACTTCCGAATATGTTGAATGGACTACCTGCTTAGAGCTCCAAAAATACAACGGCGGTGCCATGGAAGCACAAAACCGTGCTCGATTTTTACAGGAGTTTTAAAACGGGACGTGAAATGAATGGTTGATGCATGAAGTACCTACCTTGATCAACCAACTTCCCTTATATAACTTTTTTACGTTCAACATCGAACAGTAAGGTTGAACTGTAAATATGAATGCAACCATGTTAAAAGTAGGATATAATTTTTACCTACTTAGCATTCAATATGTACTACACAGAAAGAGGTTTGCGTTTCATATTATAAAACAACAAACAGATAGTATATATATATGTGGGATACACGGACTTGAATGTATTGTCGTCAACAGTGTAATCTATTCTGAGTGGTTTGCATTAAACGGTTTTACAGCAGTTGAAAATAGCAGATTAGCGTCAGGTTCCGCGATGTACATAGACTGACGTAGATTTTGATAGTAGGGTGATGTAATTTTCATGAAAATGTTTCCTTGTCTGTGCGTGCAATCAAGCTTTTCTTTCGCGTACGCATCATACTGACAAAATATAGTTGACAAAGATTTCCTCATTACTCCAGTGCGCATAGGTTTCATCAGGCCAAATTTATTAGTCACTTTTTGCATGATATGTATCGAGGAACTGAGTCATCAGAACAACCATTGATATACTGCTATTAAGATGATATAAACTGTTATTAGGCTCGCAAACATGCAGATGCTGGGTCGGAGCAAGTCAAATGCGCTCTGAATAATTAGATACAGTATACAGCAACTATTATAACGTTGATGATACCTTTTTCGTTATTTTAACAGATTTTATATCGTAGACTTATAATTATTCGACATGAAATACCAAAGAATGCTCGTGTTATGGATCTTCTCTAGAGCCTTGCTCGCTTGCGGTGAAACTGTATCAGGTATAGTAAATAATGTTTCATTTAGTACTGTTTCTGGTGTTATATTTGATAATTTTTGTAGAAATTCAGTAAGAAAATACAGATATATGAAAACGTTCGTCTTGCACACCCAGGGCACAGCTAAACAGATACAGATGCATGAGTTAAATCACTTCCTCATCGTATATAGTTAGTTACGTACCGTACTATATAGTCTATATAACTGGCTTAGTTTGAAAGTTAGAAGCTACAATGTCATGTCAAGGTTTGAAACAGTATACTTGATGACTACTTAGCAGTAGAATACAGGAACAGAACTGTAGATACTGTATACAGCCGTATGTAGTAAAGTAATTTATATATGCTGTTGTAAAGATGCAAATGATTAAAATGCATTGGTTATATGGTGAGTCACGTATATTCTTGTTTTCCTTCTTCAAATACTGAATGATAATGCATATCCGAACTGTATTTCGTGATCAAAGTAAACAAATTGATAAACATGCTACTGAGGAAAATCTACTCTGATTACTGAAACTAATGGCAAGGTTTTGGCGGAAAATTATATTAGTGAGATACAGAAATCACGTCCTCTTTTTCATCATCTTGAAACAGTTTCTACAAAATTCATGAATACTTGGCTTGATCAAAAACAGTTGTTAATTACAATTCTGTTTCAACAATCAATTGCACAATATTAGTGGTTTTCACCGATACGTGAAAAAATTCTAAATTTGAGTAGCTTCCTTCTGTGATCATCACTGCGTTCTTTCAGGTAAAAGGGTACAGTAAGTAGCAGGTAGCAATGTTAGCTCTCGTCAATATATTTGTAATATGAATGACTACAATGCACATGAGTTATAAATTGTAAAACCCTGAATGCTAACTTTACCTATGTACATATCCTCTATCCTGGTAGAAATATAACTACATTGTAACACGACAGAATGCTGTTTGTTAGTAAGGTTGCAAAATACATGCTAACAATGTACCTTACCTAGTCATTCAATGAGTATTGACCCTAAATGTGTATCGAATATTACATTCCGGAATGTGAAAATATTTTACGGCTATAATTCTCCTCATCTTGTTTATTAAACTTTTCTAATGGTATCAGTATAACGTAATATACAGTAAGTATATGTAACGCTATGTGTGTAACGTTGTGAGTCTACTATTTCATTAGTTTATCATCACGTCGTGAAGGGCGTTTCCGTGATGAATGTTTCCATGTCATGCGTGTTATCAGGGTAAACTCTAATTCACATTGAAGCATTGTATTTCTATCATCAACGTAGTGTCAGTGGCGTCAAACATTTAACAATATATATGAGTATGGCTGCATAACAATCAGCTTCCCGATACTAGATCCGATTTCCCTATATTGGCTCTCGTGCCTACAGGTACGAATGTACGAATTTTATTTTCTTCGCCTGTTACTACCTCACAGAACCCTAAACATAACATAGCCGCGCGACCCACAGCCGAACCGAGACTATTGCAAGAAGAAAAATTATTAAATATTTATTATTTTATTTTTGGTTAATTCTTTATTCATTATTTCAGGCCATCTTTCAAGCAGCAACTACAACAACTGCACTTCCGGCAAGTGAAAATTTAATTGAATCATTGTATTATAGAAAATATTAATATTACCTATAACACTATTGTTGTATTTATAGCGAACTGTAGTTGGACCTTCTGCAATTTGTGTGGTATGTGCATCTTGTATCTTTCTACAGTATTATTTATGTATAACTTATGTGTATCAAATACTCTATTATCTACGTTATCAGTAGGAGCAGATTCAGGAAACTATTCAGAAATTCCACAAGGTAATTTCCGCACTCTTCTAGGAAATATTAGTTCAATAGCAGTAATGAAAATATTTTTTTATACGATTAGACTGTACTGTCGACCTCGAGTCGAATGTGACGAAAGAGTATTCGTGCAGAATAAAAAATGACACACAAGAATCGTTCAACAGAACTATTGACACAATCGTCCGCATTTTGTTAAATGCAACATCTTGTGTTGCAGGTATAAAACTTATCAGTTTCAATTACTCGTATATATTTTGCATTGTAGTTATGTCTTGATTGGATCACCTGGAGACTAGAATTTTAGACATTTTTGGCTGCATCGAAGTAAAAATTACGATTTATTGAACTACAGAAATTCTAACCCTAGCTCATCCAATGTGCGTAATAAATTCTAATCACAAAGTTGAATTCGAGACCAGTCGAGTCAATTCATATTCGAATCTCAAATGGAGTCGAGGCACAAAAATTGCCAATCGAGTCATTGACTTCATTACACTACTGAATAATTCACCTTTTCAAGTCAGTATCGTAAATCTCTTTTCCTTGATCCCGTTCAGGTTCCGGAAATACAACACAAGAGAAACTTGAGGTTGAAATCTACCTGTGCTGGAATACCAATGGTAAGTTTACGAGAGACCTTGCAGTGTTCTATAAATGTTACCGTCACTGTTGCTACGACAACAGGTAATCTGTTCTCTTGAGTTTGGAAAATATGATAAATTCGGATGCACCTGCCTTCATATAAACAACATATAAATATACAGCGAATTAGTGAGCATGTATATTCGACATACGGCTGATGCTATATTCTATAACCAGTTGTTTGTTATACAGGTACTGCAACCACTGTTTCTCCGACAACAGGTAATCACTTTTCAATTTTATTCTCTTGGGTTTCGAAAATATGGTAACATTATTATTAAATTATAACCTTACTTTATTTTGAAGTAACGACGACTGGTTTGCTGACTACAACCATACAAACACCAGGTAACAATTGTCAATCATTCATAAAGTATATTTTCATGCCTGTCGAGTCTCCAATTACCAAGATTGTGATCAGTAGCCAATGTTAGCCAAATTAGACCAAAATTAATCAAAAATGACACACACACACACACACATACACACATACAGTTTCTCTGTGATCATGCATAATTCTGAGATTCAACCGGAGTTTATTTGACCCGGCCTTTCGTTGATATTTAAATTCATGGAATATTGGTAGGTGTAATTTCCCAAAAGCAAAGCAGAAAAAAATGTTGTGTAATAGCTGATATACTTAAAATTAGCTTGAATGAACGTCCACTCATTACTGATATAAATTGTTATTTTTTTTAACTAATTTTCAGTAATTAGAAAAATAGTGTAACAAACAAAACAAAGGAACGCTATGTGATGATCTATGTACGTATACACTCGCGCACGCGTGGATAGGAAATGGTAAAGGTTATACTAATGAATTGAATTAATTACATAGGAAAAGGTTAATGCAATACGCTTCAGCTGAAATTTATTGTTTCTTCATTGTGTTTAGGAGCCAACGTATATGTCACGGGACGCCTCCAAATCGATTAGCACGCCCACTAATGCTACATTATATTATTATAGTTACTCATCACAAACGCTTAAAATATTATTGAAATATAAAACAAAACTCATAATTCTTTGGCTTTATATTTCTATCTTGGCTGTGATAAAATAAGGAGCCCTGAGCCCAATCAAGGGGCACAGTAAACATTGAGGCCTATGCTGTTGACTCTGCCCAGGCGTCCGTTAGGATGAATGACGCACCATTGATAAAATCAAGCCATATAGATATAGCCTATGCCTATTCAAAGTTTTAAAAAGGAGAATACAGTGTAATTATAATTTTGAATGTTTTAGCTCCAGTGAAGACGATAAACGAAATACTCGGCAATGGCAGTCTCGCAAATTTATTTGATATATCATCAAGTTTTGCACAGGCTCCGGATGGGATCCGAACAGGATCAGAATTTATATTAACGGTCGCGACAGTCAATCAAAAACCAGCACCAGGAGTAAGTGTCTAGTCACAATCTATCTTTCAAGTCAAGTGTCAGTTTTGGAATAATCTCAAGACATGATATATTTTTTTACTCT